>ML110170.1:28660-63425 GCA_003697995.1 Taxidea taxus jeffersonii | reverse complement strand
ACACACACACACACACACACACACACACACACACAATGGAATACTATGCAGCCATCAAAAGAAATGAAATCTTGCCATTTGCGATGACATGGATGGAACTAGAGGGTATTAGGCTTAGTGAAATAAATCAATCAGAGAAAGACAACTATCATATGATCTCCCTGATATGAGGAAGTGGAGATGCAATGGGGGTGGGGGTTAAGGGGGTAGGAAAAGAATAAATGAAACAAGATGGGATCGGGAGGGAGACAAACCAAAAGAGACTCTTAATGTCATAAAACAAACTGAGGGGGTTGGGGGGGAGGGGCGTTGGGAGAGGGTGGTGGTGTTACATTATATGTTGATATAAAAATTAAAAAATAATAAAACAAATTAAAATAAAAATATTAAAAAACACCTGATGTAGTCTTTCTGTGTAAAAAAATGGAATACACACACATATGTATATGTATGTGTATGTATGTGTGTATATTTTTCCTTATTCATGTTCTATCACTTAATCACTTTAAAAAAAGATTTTATTTATTTGCGAGAGAGAGAGACAGATAGAACAGGTACACAAGAGAGGAGGGGCAGAGGAAGAAGAAGAGAATCTCAAGAAGACTCCCCACTGAACAGGAAGCCTGACCAAGGGCTGGATCCCAGGATCCCAAGATTGTGACCTAAGCCAAAGGCAGATTGCTTAACTGACTGAGCCACCCAGGTGCCCCTCACTTAATCACTTTTAATGAAAAATGTTTGGTTACCTCTACATGCTATCCACTATGGCTGCCTGAATATGTTTCTTGTAGTAGTAAAAGAAGTAGACTTAGAGCTTTCTTGTTTCAATATTTTTCTATCTTTACAACTGTTTATATTTTATATCCAGAAGAAAGTATAACTGTTTCCTCTTTTATTTACTTCCTTTCACTACTTCATTATTGGTATAAACATAGTTTCCACATTCTCATTTATTAGCATTATACTACCTAACAGCAAAAGCCCAGTAAACCTTTGTAGATGGGTGGCTTTTTGTCTTCATATTTATTGAATGTTGCTAGCCCAGGACCTGAGTCAGCAGGCTAGACAGTAGGATTTGTAAAGATGTTAAGCTGTACTTTTTTTATTTCAATAAAATCTGGTGAGTTTTTACCCTTATGATTAATATACACTATTTTTCGAAGTTTCAGAAAAGTTAAAGTCAGCCTCTCAGAGCCTGTTATTTATTGTTTTAGAAATCACTCAGATGCTCAACTGTGCAACAGAGCAGAATTAATTCAGCTAGAAACAGAAAGAAACTGAGCAGTGTTGCAGATAATCTTATGATTTCCATAGGCATAGACTGTTAAACATGACCCTGAAGAGATTTACACTGAGTCTCATTATGGCTCAGGAAGATGTTTGCATTCATACAGATGAGACCTTTAGGGATGCAGTAATAACACCCTGCAGATAGATTCACTATCCATAATTTTTCAGTTTATGTCTTGGTTAGTTTTCAGTTCATAACCAGAAACTCCTATGTAGATGTATAGCTATGTGGACTCACAATTTTCCTCTTAGATTAGGAGACTAAAGTTATCAAATAGTTTATAAACAAATTAAATTAGGCATCTAGTAAAAAAGATATCATTAGAAAGTAAATTTGATTATTTTGATATCAGAGGTGATGCTAAATTTGAAATAAATTTGAAAAAAATGATTGTTTCTTGTGATAATAAATTACTTAAAATGCAAAATTATTTTATTTTTTTAAGACATTATTAATTCATTTGAGAGAGAGAGAGAGAAAACATGAGCAGGGGAGAGAGGCAGAGGCAGAGGGAGAAACAGACGCCCCGCTGAGCTGGAAGCCTGACTTGGGGCTCGATCCCAGAACCTTGGGATCACGACCTGAGCTGAAGGCAGACGCTTAACTGACTGAGTCACCCAGGCACCCCTGCAAAATTATTTTAAATGGTAAGGTGTTTTAAACTTCTCTGAGAAATATCTGAACTATCAGTGCCATAAAGTAACTTTTAAATGATTTATTGGTTCATGATAAAAATGGATAGCCCTTCCATTTTTTAAAAAATAAGTCACAGTTCTCTAGCTCAAGGGTTAAGCTCCAATAGCATTTTCATACTACCTCTAAGGTAGCCTTCTTTAGCTTTAAATGCAGGTAGACTGGATTAGTGTGGTAATATACTTTTATGTACATTAATAATGCTGAACAAAAATACAAGCACAAGAATCTCTCCACTTGGTGAGGAGCATTTGGAGTGGTGAATGTGAAGACACATTAGACAGTGAGTTTATCGCAAAACTAAGAGTTCTTGGAAGTCCTTTTTTTTAAAGCCAAGTCACATAGGAATATGTTCAACAAATATCCTTTGAATAAGTGAACAAGAGAACCAGGAAAAAAATCACTAGATATTAATTCAAATGTATTGAATACTGGGTAAAGAGTTCCCCTTGTTTACATGGGTAATCATAGCTGTCCCAAAGCCAAGATATCAACATGGAAATATTACACCCATAATTTCACCCAAACTGTATATTTTTATATCATAATTATAAAATGCTTCAAATGGACACCTGGGTGGCTCAGTCAGTTAAATGTCTGCATTTGGTTTGGGTCATGATCCCAGGGTTCTGGGATGGAACCCTGGATGGGGCTCTCTGCTCAGTGGGGAGCCTGCTTCTCCTCTCTCTGCCGCTCCCCTTGTTTGTGATTTCTCTTAAATAAATAAATGAGTAAAATATTTTTTAAAATAAAATAAAATGCTTTAAAATATCTGTGTTTGGTGACATTACTTTTACTCTGAATTTTATTAAGCAGTTTAAAATTCATCTGAATTATACTTCACTTAGGACACAGTCATCTACTTTATCTTAACATAAAGTGATTTCCCCATGAATTTTCATAAATATTTTCATAAAAATTTTCATTAAAAATTTCATATTTTATTAAAATTATTATATGTGCAACTTGAGACATAATTATACATTTTGGCTACTTATTATCGGTCTCTAAGGATTCAAACTCATAATTTAATCATCTTTTCCACTGTTGACTTTCTTTGCTGTTTGATGAGTTCACCATAACCAAAATGACCCATTGGACTGGCTTATGCATCTTCTTTGGTATGAATGGTGGCCCTCCTCTACATAGTGCCCCTCCCCCTTGCTCCATTTCATCTTTCCTCTCCTAGCCATGGGGGCAAAATGTTTTTTGGTGTCAACTATAGTAGCTCCGTGGGAATTGTATTCTCTTTTCCTACTCCTCTTTCACCCCCCTCCCCCTTCTTATATGGGCAGCTTTGGCTTTCATCTGATTACACTGCCATTAGGTATACACTTTCAACTCCTTCACTATTGCTGCCCTCTCTGTCTCCTTAATGGAATGGCAGGGCCCTGACTTTCTCAACAGCTTGCAGAGGCAGCTGATGTCATGCCATGAAGAAGACATGGAACTGCTTATGTGGAAAGCTGGCAAAGTACATAGGCATAAAGAAAATGTGTGAGCAGTTAGTAAACACACAGGATAATGCCCAGTGTGTGGCAATCTTCTAATATTAAGGAGGCGTCAGGTGAACCAGGGTCACAACCTAGCTTGGACTTTTTTTCCTGGTGGTATGACTCTAGACAAATTACTTAACCTTTCTGCAATTCAATTCCTTACCTATAAAACAAGACTAATATCTCCTACCTTTAAAAATTATTGAAAGGATTAAAAGAGATATCTCAGTGCCTGACACATAGTTAAATGAAGAGAAATAGACTCTCTGAATAAAATTATATTCTTTATCCAGACAAAACTATTCCCAAATGAGTACAATTAATTATTTTGTTTGAAATGGAAAAAATAATGAGTTGTAGCATGGCCCATTCAAGGGTCCTTGTAAAAACAGTTATAATTGAAGTCATCAGATAGCTGCTTATTTGTCATGTCAAGACTTTTCCAAATAGGAGTAATATTTTCATCTGAAGAGTGACTGCACATTTTAAACACGCAATCAGAAAACCAGTGCTTGCCTGCAAATTATCTAGCATTAATTTGTCCTTTTTGCACGTTAAAAAGATATTCAAACCTCCCTGCCCTCCCCGCTGCGGCGGATGCAGCTTGACTCCCCTGCTCCATTCCCACCTCGTGCAGCATAATTTTGTGCAGGCCAAAGGCTAAAGCAAGACTCCTTCACAGCTTAGCTTCTGAACACAATTGAGCTTTCACTCAAGAGAGGAACCGTGGTGACACGTGAAAGGGAGATATCAATGTCACGAGGCAGAGGCCACACTTCCGCAGCTTCTGCCTTTTCTGCTGACTTGTGTCTCTGTGGAGGTTTTTGGTAGCAGCCACAGCAGAGGTCTGAAATGCCGATCCTCTAAATCCAGGGCTGTGAAGTGATGAGGGCGGTGGCGATCACTCGCCTGGCTCAGAGCACACTGAGGGATGTTGTCTTGGAAGCAGCAGCCAGGGTGGCCTTTCCCCAACCCCTCTGTGTCAGAATCATGGCAGAGGCAACGGTTCTTCTTCTGGCAGCCCCCTTATGGGTGTTCTGGGAGTTGTTTCTTTCTTTCTTTTTTTAATTTAAGCTTTTTTATTTAAACATATAATGTAACCCCACCACCCTCTCCCAACCCCTCTCCCCCCCACCTCCCTCAGTTTGTTTTATGGCATTAAGATTCTCTTTTGGTTTGTCTCCCTCCCGATCCCATCTTGTTTCATTTTTTCTTTTCCTACCACCTTAACCCCCACCACCGTTGCATCTCCACTTCCTCATATCAGGGACATCATGTGATAGTTGTCTTTCTCTAGTTGACTTATTTCGCTAAGCACAATATGCTCTAGTTCCATCCATGTCGCCGCAAATGGTAAGATTTCATTTCTTTTGATGGCTGCATAGTATTCCATTGTATATATATACCACATCTTCTTTATCCATTCAGGTTCCTCAAAAAATTGAAAATAGAGCTACCTTATGACACAGCAATTGCACTACTGGGTATTTACCCTAAAGATAAAAACGTAGTGATCTGAAGGGGCACGTGTACCCGAATGTTTATATCAGCAATGTCCACAATAGCCAAGTTATGGAAAGAACCTAGATGTCCATCAACTGGGAGTTGTTTCTTGAAGCGCAGTATAGAATCTGATCCCCTAACACTTCCAACTATTTTGTAATTAGACGCTGACTAATATTCCACTGACAGTCAAATATGATACTACAGTGCTTTCTCCCTAAAGACTTTGTAAATGCTTGAATATATTAGAAATTGTATAGTCAAGTTTTTTTTTTTTCATACAGAGGCAGTTGGCTTTATTTTGGTTGGCAAATATTGTGTTCAGAATAATGCTTTCCATTTTGCTTATTTCTCTTTCAATAAATTTTAAGAGATAATCCATGGATAGTAAAAAATTTGAAGAAGGCATTTTCCCTATAAAAAAATCTTATTTACTTTTTACAGTGATTGTTTCTATATTCTTTCAAGTGCAATCGGTATACACACACATACACACACACATGCATATATACAGCATGTATACACTAGAAATAAATACTGTATATATGTATGCATATATATTTCTTTCATTTATATCATTGATGTCAATTTTTTAAAAGATTTTATTTATTTATTTGACAGACAGATCACAAGTAAGCAGAGAGGCAGGCAGAGACGGGGGGGAGCAGGCTCCCCATGGAGCAAAGAGCCAGATGTGGGGCTCCATCCCAGCACCCTGGGATCACGACCTGAGCCAAAGGCAGATGCTCAGCCCACTGAGCCACCCAGGTGCCCCTGATGTCAAAATTTAAAAGGAAAGTTAAAAGTGGCTAAAAGGGAAAAAAGTAAATATTTAAAAATGTCAGTATTAAAAGGGGGTAGCCAAGAGGTAGTTTATTGTTAAGTACCTGAAAAACTGAGCTTTGATTTCAGCTCCTCTTTGTACTCTGTTTTAATTAGTTAAAAAAAAAAGTCAAATAACTTCTTTGAGCCTAATAACTATGTCAAAGACTTGTTGTAAAAATAAACGAGATGAGAAATAAAAAGTGCAACAGCATAGAATGGGTACTTATTAAATGACTGAGTAATAGATACAGGGATAGACTCTGTCTCAGTTTTGGGTGAGACTCAAAAGGCTGAGAAAAGCAACAACAATATGGGTACAAGTATCTCTACATCCCAACATGAGGGACACAGCCCCTCTTCCCAGCATGCTGTAAGGCACTATGAAATGATTTCTCCCAACCTTAACCGCCATTTTTCTCCCACAGTATATAAGAAGGGGCAAAGATTCACAGGGAGTTTAGTGTTCCTGGAGCTTGTGGCAAATATCATCAATCATAAAGCAAATCTGTCCTTTATTCCCTCCATAAAGAGAGCTGTAGTTGGGCACATGGCTGGAGTGTGCTTCTCAGGCTTTCATGCAAGTTGGTATGGCCAATGGAATGGGAGCAGAAGAGATGTGTACCACCTCTAGGCCAGAGCTCTTGAGAGACCAAATGTGTCTCTCCATGCACTTCTTTCTCAGTCTGGATACAGATGATGAGGAGACTGTAGGAACTAATGTAGCTGAAGATGGAAAATGTCCTCGAATGACCATCTGAAGAGAAGCAGCCACTAACTTAAATCCTACCCAGGACTATTATGGGAGAACTAGATAAACTTTTTTAAGCTACTGAAAGTTGGTGTTCCATTTGCTCTCACTTTCTAGACTACCCTAACTCATACAGACAGTCTAAATTATCTTGGAAAGAGCTGCTATCGTACTACAGCATTTCCTTCTTCCAGCTACTTATGAAGGAGGTGAGGGGAATGTACACCATCTCAAGCCAAATTAGGGGGTGTGTGAAACAAATCATTTGGAACACTTGCTTTGTATTCCCTGGAATCTGGGCACATAGAGACACTGGTAACTCTAAAACCTAGGGCAGACTAGATGGTGACAGAGGAAAGAGGCCAGGAAGAGAGGAGAGAGAAATGTGTCAAGTTTCCCAGAAACAAAAGTGCACGCCACTAAAACAAAGCAGCTTGCAGCCATCTTGATCGGGAATCATACCAAAAAGGGATGAAGCAGTGGACAGAACCAGCACTGGGCAGCCTGTTGGAAGCACACAGGCTTCAGAGACTGTAGTCAGCTAGATCCACATCTCCTGCCTCACCAGGGCTTTGGTTAGAGGTGTGTACCAGGGGGATCTCAGAGGCATTCAACAAAGGCCCAGAGAGAAAAAGCAGTTGCTTTTCTGCTGCCCACAGGGCTCTGCAGCTGTGTGCTAACTGTATCAGTCAGGTGGTATTGGAAAGTTTTTCTCCCTGGCACTTCTCTTCTCCACTGTTTTTGAAGGGACAGCAGCAGCCATGGGGAGGGGAGCATTGAAGAATTCAGACACCAAGTGTGCTTTCCTTGCTCTTTTCAGGATGCCCAGCTGAGGCAAGCCCCAGCTGTGGAAAGATAATTTAAATCGTATAATAGTTTAAACTGTAATGTTAGATTTGATGAGATTTTTAAATTTTTGAAATGAGGTTGTTATTCTTTCTGAAAGAGACCAGAAAACCTTTGGGAACTGCTTGAGGTTTCATCAGGGGTGGGAAAGATCAATTCCAAAGAACACTATTGGAAGGACATAGTGTGGAGGAAGATGGCTGCTCTCAATGATCATACAATTGTGTCCAACAAGTTCAATAAACTGATTAAGTAGCTGTTGTCATTGGTTACAGAAAAAAATAATTGTCATTTCAAACTACAATTGCCTGTGCTCACTTTTGGCTCTATAGGAGTGGCACAAAAATTTTCCTGAGGCTAATTACCTACCTACGCCAGAAATCTTTACCAAAAATTGTTAACAAAATTTCTTTCTTATGATACAAAGGCAAGGTCCTTAGCCTTCATCTAGAGAAGCCACAAGTGAGGTACATTTGTCATTCGAAATTAATAATAGCCCCATTAATTGGGTCAAATTATCTTAAGAATGTATTTTATTTTACAGAATAATATCAAAAATACTATTATTTCAACATGTAGCCAATGTAAGAAATTGTTTATGAGCCATTTCACATTTTTTCATACTAAATCTTCAAAATTTGGTATGTATTTTGTATTTACAGAAATCTCAGTTTGAACTAGCCACATTTCAAGTGCTCAGTAGCTATTATATTAAAACAGTACAGAACTGGAGTTAATTTTTTTTTTTAAGAGAGAGAGAGCTCACATGCAAGTGAGTGGTAGGCAGAGGTGGGGAGAGAGAATCTTAATCAGGCTCCTTGCCCAGTGCAGAGTCCATTGTGGGGCTCATCTCACGACCCTGAGTTCATGACCTGAGCTGAAATCACAAGTCAGATGCTTAACTGACTGAGCCACCCAGCTGACCCTGGAGTTAATTATCTTTAAATCTGCCTAAGAAATGAGCAGAAATACTATGTGACAAAGAAAGTAGGAAAGAGAAAGGGGGAGGAGAAAGAGTAAGTGACAGCAGGAAAATGTTGGCCAAGGAGGAATTCTGAGAAGGTGGAGAGAACAAATAATGTGTAAAAGCAGAAGGGTTCAAACCAGTGGCTGGTCCATAAAAAGTGCCCCACAAATGCCTGTCCGTGTTACCTGAAACCTCCTTTCTCCTGATGTTGATCAATCGATTGATCAATTGAAAGATAGGTAGATAGATTAACCAACTTAGCATTTTACATCCAGCCTGTCTTTTTCTACCTTTGCTCAAATGTCTTCATCTAAGCATACCAGACCCATCATATATCTGAGAATTTACTGCCTACTAATGCTGGCAAAGAAAGTAAGTTCATTTGGTCTGATGTAACTTTTGGTTAAGGAACCCATGCTGTTGTTCAGTGATCATTATTTTTTGTCTAAAGGCTTACAACTTTATAGTGACCAAATATGCTAAAGTCATTCAAAATACTTTATACTAGTATCATAGGATAGAATATCCTTAAAATCTTAAGCCTCATAGCTGTTGTAATCTGATTCCTATATTTGATAAAGTGTCTTAAATGTGTAAGTATGAACTTGATGTGTAGATGAAATATCGACCATCCACTCTTACAGTACTCAGAATGTCCTTTGCCAATGCTATAGTCAAATTTCTACTCTTGAAAATATAATAGAGATTCATAAGTATTGTGTTAAATAAATATTTAATGTGTTATTTTCACATGACTACTGTAAGGAATTGCCACAAACTTGGTGGCTTAAGACAAAACAAATTTATTTTCTCACAGTCCTGGAGTATGGAAGTCTAAAATGAGTATCACTGGCCCAAAATCAAGGCGTTGGCAGCGCTGTGCTTTTCCCAGAGGCTCTAGGAAGAATCCTTTTCTTGTCTTTTCCAGCTTTGGATTGCTACCAGCATTCCTTGACTCGTGACCACATCACTCTAGTTTCTGTCTCTGTGGGCACATTCCTTCCTCTTCTCTGTCTTGTTCTATGTCTATGTGAAATCTCCCTGTGCCTCTCTCTTATAAAAACACATATGATTGCATTAAGTGTCCACATGGATAATCTACTAAAATCTCTCTGTATTAGTTTCTTAGGAATGCAGTAACAAAATACCACAATCTGGGTTATTGAAACAACAGAAATTTATTGTCTCTCAGTTCAAGGGGTTAAAAGTCTGAGATCAAGGTTCAGCAGAGTTTGTTCATTTTGAGGGTTGTGTGGGAGAACCTGTCCCATGCCTGTATCCCCAGCTTCTGGAGGTTTGCTGGCAATCTTCGGCGTTCATTGGCTTGTGGTCACATTTCTACCTTCATCTTCTCATTGTGTTCCCCTTTTATGTATATCTGTCTCAAACTTTCCCTTTTATAAGGACACTGGTCATATTAAGGGCTTATTTTAATTAATAACATCTTCAACCATCCTATTTCCAAATGAGATCACATTCTGAGATGCTGGGATTAACACTTCAACATATGAATTTTGATGAGACACAATCCAGTGTAATGATCCTTAATCACATCTGTAAATATCCTTTTTTTAAAATAAGGTAATATTCACAGGTTTCAGGATTAGGATCTGATATCTTTGTGTGCCCATTGTTCTGCCTACTCCAAATAAGCATGGAAATTTCTTGAGCGAATTTTAAAAAGAAGGAGGGGAAAGAGGAAGACAGAAGAGAAAGAGAGTCTGAGTTTTAACAAATTATTTATCAAGTACTGATTCTCTCCTAAGCACCAAACTATCTCAAATAGTTGCCTCCACTACTTGCCTTAATGAAGCACAATATTAGATGCCTCACGCTATGTGTGGAGCTGTGACCACTGTAATGGGGTCAGTTTTCAAGCAAGGGAATCCCATTCAAACCTGATGCTGATCCTGCTGAATCCTGATTATTTCTGAGAGCTTAGCAATGGACTGGGTTCTAAGAAGTTTGAGAACTGTTTCATTCCTTTACATCTACCACTTTTTCATCAGAGGGAATCAGGGGAAAGGAAGTGTCCTTTCATGTTTCTTCTGATTCCAGATGTCCTGGGATAGCCCCTGCTTTGTGGCTAGCACCCTTATTTCACAAATCAGCTCCTGGGAGAAACCTCTAAGTCCTTGGAATATCCTACCTGAGAAGAGTGTATTTGTATATGTAGGGCCTTCAGCCTTGTGAATAGTTTATACTCACAATGTAACTTATGGTGAATGCCTCTTTCTCTTTACCTGGGATCTTGGGCCATGCTGTATCATTTTGACCTCTTGAGGGGCTGCACCCTGAGTGGCAAGGTCAGTCATGTGGATGCTCTGTGCCTGCTTAACTAAGCTACAATAAAAGCCCTGGACACAAGATTTACATGAATTGAAAATAATTGGTACACATCACACATTGTTTTTGGGAGAATTAAGAACTTTCCATGTGACCCCACTGGGAGGGAGCAATTGGAAGCTCATTCCTAGTTTCTCCTGGATTCCAGGCTATGCAACTTTTTTCTCTATTGATTTTTTAACTGTGTCATTTCTCTGTAATAAACCATAACCATGAGTCTAACAGTTTTTCTGAGCTTTGTGGGTATTTCTAGCAACTCACCAAACTTAAAGGTAGCTTTGGAGACCTTTGATATGTTATCACAAACTGTTTACCATAGTCATACCTTATACCTTAATACTGCAGGGAATACCTTATTTATTTTTTGCATCAGCTCTCTAAGAACAGGAGAAGTTCATCAAGGTTAGTTAACTTGTGTAGATTCGCACAGCAAATGACAGAGCTGCAAAGCACACCAAGGCTAGACTGTCTCCAAAGCCATGCTCTCAATCACTGTGTTTTTTATATTCACACGGACCAAATGATATGTTGACCTAACTTTAATAAAATATACATTCAGTTAAGTGATCTAAGAATGCTTTCCAATATAAAATAACAACTTCAAGGGAAGTTCAGTGGTTTAAGAAGTAGCCATTCAAGTTTATATAATTGGAGATAAATAAGTACCCTTTTGATAAGATCCAAATGGGAACTGCATTCTTCTTTGTCTTTTCCCTCTGCCTATGAGACTCTAAGATCCTCAAGGAAAGCCCTGGGAGGATTTTTATTTCTAAAGTCATAATTGGGTCTGCTCTTCTGTGTGTATCTTTCTACCTTATGTTATCTCTTGTTTTCATGGGCTTGCATGAATTTACTGGAAACTAATTTGAATGGTTGTATATGGTTTATAGAAAGCTGAAGCTATTCATGGATTTAATTCTGGTGCAAAGAATCACAAAGTTTGGCTTCTACTTTCTTATAATCATTTCATTGTCTTCATTTTGTTGCAGTTTCCATGGGTAGGGTTTTAGTAACTCCATTTTTCCCACTACATAATTCAGTAACTTTAATAAACTCGTCTAGCACCATGTTAAAAATCCATGCACAATTTCTTCAGAGCAGCACTTTATTACCAGTTTTACTGTAATGCAATATTAATATAAAATGATGACACTTGGACTGTGGAGGCAGTATTGTGCATTTACAATAATATTTATACAAATAATTAAACTTTGATTTTATTGGATAGGGCATGTCTATACAAGGGGATCTTCTGCACAAATTAACTGAAAAAAAATTAAAGGACTGTATTGGCCATCATGGTCTCGATCTGGGTTTTCTCTGATTAGATTGCAGAAAAATCTAGTTTCAAATATTGCATCTGTCATCTGTACTTCATACCAAGGAATTAATCAAACTGACGGTGGAGAGAGTTTTTTGAATGTTCATTATTTCAGCTATTAATTTTTAAAAGCAGCAAATGTTGCAAGTCAATAGCATCCATAAAAATTGATTTATTGTGCAATTCCCTTCATACTCCTAGAAGCCAAAAGCAGATTCTGTGTATCTAATGCTTTCTATTTCTAAGCCACTCTCTTCACATCCTTTTTTTAAGATAAATTATTTAGATGAAAGAAATGTAATCCTGTTTGAATTCCACTGATTTGAATTTGTGGGAACTGACCACATCAAGGAAATATGAAATTTAGCATGAAAAAGAACTACACACAGAAGCAATTACATTGTGAAAAATCACAGAAATGTAATTTATATTAAAAAGTGCAAAAGGTTCTTGATCAATCACATTAGTTCTGTGATACAGGTAGCCTTACACAATGCTCTGATAGAGTTCTGAGACAGCCAGGACCACTGATGTCATTTATACCACTGATGTCTCAGTTAAGACAGATTGTTTCCTTTAGACACAGACATCGCATGTCATCCTGGAATTGTTTACCATTAAATATGTTTGCACTTCAATTTCAGAACGGAATCTAGAGTTGGCCGATCTGTGTTTAAATCCCGATCCAGGTTCTGCTCAATAGTTACAGCTATGTTTTCTTGGACAACTTAATTCTCTGAGTTGTAGTTATCGTCTCTGTGATACATAGATTACAAAGTTTATTCAATAGGTTTTTTAAGGAATGAATAGATAATCTTTGTAATATTTGTATGATTTACAAATATTTGTAATATTTGTAAATAAGATAATATTTGTAAAGGCATTTATCACAGTACTGTTCATTAAATGTGATTATTCTATCCAGCAATGTGCAGGTCTCAAATAATATAATTGGATTATGAAAAATAAGTAGTCTGTAAAATGCCATTTCTACTAATGGTATTATTTCCTCTTTAACCAACAATGATTATTATGCTAGTATCCCTGAAATCCAAAGGAAAATTCATGGCTTTAAATAGTCCTTTGTGGTACAAACTGGTGATATAAAACCTTTATACCCATCAAACCTCGGGTCTCTTCTGCTCCTCTCATATGTTGCCTGCCCCCTAACTTCTCCCCAGTGCCTGCAAATCAAAATGATAGCAATTCCACCCAATACCACTTACGATTTTCAAAACTAAGGAGAAAAGAGCGGGCTCTATGCGGGGGTTGAGCAGCAGGGACAGACATGGTTAAGTCCTGTCAAATCGTGTCTGGAGATGTTGATATGTGTTACAGTTTTGGAAATGTAAAACAATAAAACAATCGGACTTTAAAAGCTTGTTATCAGAAAAGGAAAGAATAACATTAGCATAAAACCTGTGAAACACTATGATCCAGAAAACTGTCTTAGATTGGTTATGATGAATAATACAAGATACTGTTTCAATGCTCCATGTCTCGATGGCTTAATACAGTGAAATTACTTCTTGCTTATGTAAAACCCAGCAGGTATTTGTCTCTGAGGAAGTGGCTTTCCTTGTACTCATTCAGAGACTTGAGTTCCACTTCGGGGCTCCATGATCTTCGAGGTCTTCAGAGACCTCACCTTTCAGTCAGTAGATAGGAGAAGAATGGAGAATCTTGGGAGGTTTTTATGGGACAAACATAAGTGTGACATCTGTTGCTTCTGTCTATGTCCCATTACTCACATAGCCATGGTTGACTTCCCAGAAAGCTTATAAAACAACGTCCAGGAGGAACCAAAGTGGGTCTTGATAAAACACAGCTCTGTTGGTGACAGTTGGTACAACTTGCTTTCTTAGGATAAAAGACTGATTTCCCATAATTCTATTTACTGTCCAATTAACATTCATTTGACTCAAACACATACACACACACATTTTTAGATGTACAAAAAATTATTTGTCATACCTCATGAACTTTTTCTGAAAAATAACCTAAGGAATCAAATAGATGAATATCAGAATATACAACCTATAATCAGAAATAACATATATGAATTTTTTTAATATTCAAAAATTTCCCCTGATTAGGAATTGATAACAAAACATGAACTACTTGGTAATTACAAAGTGACCTGTAGTAGAGGTGTGAACATCTTCAGAGGTCATTATTCTGTGAGGGGTCTGGGTGAAAATCTGATTCTATTTCTTAATAGCTGTTTGAACCCAGGCATGCCACTTAGCCTCTAATTATCTTTCTACTTCAGGTAAAAAGGAAATAATATTAATTCCAATTTTATAAGATTGCTATAAGTACTAAATGAAGTAAACCATGTAAATAATGATAGCAAACATTAATAAAACACAGCCTAAGCATTAGGCACTTTCCATATACTATCTAAGTACTTGGTACATTGTGCTATTTTTATTAATTAACTTATGTCAAAGATAAAGTGAATGTAAAAATTCAGAGTATGTATAAATCAACTATAATGAGAAAACATAGTCCTAAAGATATAGATAAATAATGTATTTATAAATTATTTATCTCTTAAAACATTAATTAATACACTATTTTTTCTCTTCAGAAATACCTATTCTGGTATTTAACCAATGTGCTGAACTTTTAGGGTCAATAACTATCCTTTCCATTTGTAGAAATTATGTATGGCTCTTTTATAAATTCACCTTTATTTTCCTAACAGTGTGCTGTTTTTCATAAAAGTTTCAATTCTTCTTTAATTTTTCCAATTTATTATAATTATTTACTCATCTCTTCTGCCTTTTCTGTAATCTGAAGTTTGCCCTGTGCTAATTACAGTGTTTGTGGCATCCGCTGATTCCACCTTATAATTTGTTTCTAATATAATTTGTAGCATTTCTCTGTGAGCTCCTGATGTTTAGATCTTTACTTTGAAGTGTTTGATTTGCATTTCTTGTGGGCCCTGAGGTATGAAAGGATGTTTCAGAGCAGGGCTGAGCTTGTGCCTGCTCCCTGAGTGTCTAGTGGTCCCACACTATAAAATCTTAATTTCTTTACTTGCAGCCAAATTACAAAACTGTCCTACCGTTAGGCTTTGAAGATGAGCTTGGTGAGGCTGAGGTTTTTTACTTTTTTGCATTTCACCCACGGCTGTAGTTACAGGCAAACTTCTTCATCCTTTCCTTGGCTTCTGAACAGAAGGGAGCCTCTTGAACGCTCCTGGCTCAAACAGATGGATTGGTTTTGAATTCCTATCTGTCTTCCCATTGGACTGAGGCCACATATTCTAAATCTGTGGGTCAGTAGGACCCAGCCTCCAGCCTCTTGGGCATCTATCTATAATTAAAAGTGCTGGAGTGGGCAGGTAATCTGTTCTCAGGCTTACTACACAGACTTTGCCTTTTCTTAGTCATGGAACCAGATATGTTCCTTCCTTTCTTCTTCTTCTCTTTCCTTCCCCTTCTTCTTCTTCTTCTTCTTCTTCTTCTTCTTCTTCTTCTTCTTCTTAATAAAATGGTGATTTTTTTAATGAAGTGAATTTTTTAAAGTTACGTTTTATTTATATAAGTGAATTTTTTAAAGTTACATTTTATTTACCATTTAAAAAATATTTATAGTAGAGAGAATGGGAGAGGGATCATCTATGTCATTTTAACTTGTCATATTTAGGTTTCTAGCCTCTACATTAGAATGAGGTAATTTGATAATGTGAGCAAATTTTTTTAAAAAAAGGGCAATCTTATTTAAAGATATATAGGCCTCTATTCATTAATAATAATTTATTTAATGTTATAAGGTACAGTAAATTATGGTAGAGATACACTGGAGGATTTTAATCTTCATGGAGCTAATATGCTAACAAAATGAAAAAAAAATCCCTAATAAAATATAGTGATTGAAGCCATAGGGTATTAAACAAATAATGCACCATAGACACTTGGATTTATTCCTGAAATTTAAAGATATTAGGATATATCTTAATGACATTAAAAGAATCAACTTATTGGTTGATAATATGATCATATTATAATCCTCTCAAATGATGAGACTTTTAATACACGTCTGATGAAAATTCATAATATGCAGAGGCTTGATAGTTATTTAACAGAAAACAAGTTTCATTAAGAACTGATAGTTTCTGTTATTTTAAAAATTGAAATATAAGAAGAATTACCTGTGAAATAACACAACAAGGATATCTGCTATCTGTTATTCAACATTATTCAGGAAATTCCAGTCATGCAGTTAAAGAAGAAAAACAATATATCAGTTTTAGGAATCAATATAAAATATCCTTATTTGTAAATAATTGCTTAATTGAAAAAAGATTTATTTGAAAAAAGTTTTGAAACATAGAAAATCTTAGTAAGCTGGCTATTAAAATATAGTTTTAGAATTAAAATGGACAAAACTATCCCAATTGCAGTAACATTTATCACTTTCCATGGGCTTCAGAGATGACAACTCTACTAAGGAAGAAAACAGAAGATGATTTGATGAGTTAGTAAAGTGACATCTATCTACCTTGACAAGATGCCTCAATATTTAAAGATGTCAGTTCTCTCAATTAACTTATAAATTGTGTAGGAAGTGATTCTTTTGATGAATTTTGGAAAGAACTTGACAAAAATAATTAATAAGTTAATTTGTAAGAATGAATGGATGAGAATGGCCAATATAATAATGAAAAAAACAGAGTAATGGTAGTCATGGTGAGAGGGTCTGGCTTTACAAGATATAAAAACATATATAAATTTACAGTCATTAAAATGTTTATCTGGAAGACAGATAAATGGAATAAAACACTAAATCTAGAAATGGACTCAATTAAAGATGTAGTATATGATAACCATTCAAATCAGTGAGGGGAGAAAAAATTAATAAATGATACTTGAGAACTGAATAACTAAGTTAACATTCTCTCTCTTCACCAGATTATTTCCTAGAAGAGTTGAAGACAAATGCATTTTTTTAAATGACTACAGAATTAGGGGTGCCTGGTTGGTGCAGTCGCTTAAGCATCTGACTCTTGCTTTTGTCTCAGGTCATGACCTCAGGGTCATGAGATCAAGCCCTCTGTTGGGCTTCCCACTCAGCTAGGAGTCTGATTGGGATTCTCTCTCCCTCTGCCCCTCCTGTTTGTATTTTCTCTCTCTCTAAAATAAATTAAAATGAAAATAAATAAATAAGTAAATAAATACATAAATAAATAATTTTTTAGAATGACTATAAAATTTTAAGGGTAACATGTAACTTTTATATAAACTTTGAAAACGAGGTAAAATTTACCTATCCTACCTTGCTCTCTCTCTCTCTCTCTCTCTCTCCCATGGAGGCAACACATGGAATTGAAAAAATGGAGAGACTGAGTGACAAAAATAGAACATTGTTCTAGGCTACAATCTCTATAAAAAATTTTGACAACAAAATAGAACCAATATTTGTTATGAAAAAACTATTATATATATATTCATATACAAATACATATGTATGTCAGTTAATGAAAACATAATAAATTGAGCAAAGATAAAACATGTATATTAATCAGAATAGGTAGGCTAGGTCACATATCAAATATTACACAAGAGATCACAAAAGAGATAACAAATATCACACAAGCTGTTTGGCTTACAATCATAAAGGCTTACTTCTCACTCATGCTTCATGTTCATCATGAAGGAGCTACAGCCCTTCTCTACCTTGTCTTCCTGATGGAATCCAGAATAATGGAGCAACCTTCTTGTGGAATCTTTCTGCTCTTGTAGCAAAAGAAAAGAGATTCTGAATCATGATCTCACTGTTAAAGCTTTTATTTGGAAGTGACATGTATTATTTCCACTCATATTTCATTGGTCAGAGCAAGTCATATGGTCATTTCTACATTTCAGAGGGTAAGAGTTTATAATCTGTCTATGGGGAATGGTACCTAATGGAGGGGTACCAAATATGAGTGAAGAATAATTTAATCTGCTACTCCCACTTAAGGAGAAAACTCATCCAATTACAACAATGAGCTTCAACTTCAGATCTCTAAGAACTACTACATTGTCCCTATATCAAGTATGAATGATGTTCCTCTTAAACTGGATACTTGTAAACTAAATACAAACTATATGTCCCACGTCATAGCATCCCTGCATACACACACTGTTGGAGCAGGAATGGATCACCCCACAGTACAATTCTCACTGAGAAATGAGACAAAATGGAGAGACACAGCAGACTCTGATCTGCAGCAGAGCTGAAACTCTACAGGATAGATGTTGTAATTTTCCCTAGTTTGTGGATGAGGACTATTCCTTGTATAAATTTTCGTCATCTTCCCTGGGAGTAGCTACCTGGACCATTTTTCTCTGTGGTCCTTGTTTCTTTTCTCTGGGAGTTCTTCCTTTTCCCTTTTCCTCCTTGATTATTTCTGAAATGACAACAAAGATGATAAAGAACACTTTTTTGATATTATGATTATTGTTTTATTGTGGTAAGAACTCTTAACATGAGAGCCTTCACCTTAGCAAAATTTAGGTGTACAGTACATTATTGTTAATTATGGGTACAATGTTGTATAGAAGATCTCTAGGGCTTGTTCATCTTACTTAACTGAAACTTTTTGCCTGTTTTCGTTGATTAAAAGTTCCTAGATTCCCTCTCCTCTGCCTCAGGTCATGAAACCACTATTCCAATCTTTGCTTTTATTTATTTGACTATTTTGATAGTTCATATAATTGAACTAATTCAATACTTGTTCTATCTCTGGCTTATTGTACTTAGTTAACATAATGTTCCTAAATTCAATACAGTCAACCCATGTTGTCACATATTGTAAAATTAACCCCACCCCTTTTAAGGCTAAATAGTATTCCCTTGTATGTATATATCACATTTTCCTTATCCATTCACCTGTTGATGGACAATTGTTTCTGCTTTCTAGCCATTGTAAACAGTGCTGCAAAGAATGTGGGAGTACAGACATTTCTTTGAGATCCTGATTTCAATTCCTTCATATCCAGAAGTGGGATTGCTGGATCATATGGTAGCTCTATTTTTTAATTTGTTAAGGAATCTCTACTGTTTTCCATAGCGGTTACACTATCTTGTATCCCTACCAAGTGTGAAGGGGTTCTGATTTCTCCACATCTCACCAATACTTGTCTTTAGGTTTGTTTGTTTTTGTATAGTTTCTTTGATAATAGTTACCCTGGTAAGTATGAGGTAATATCTTACTGTGGTTCTCACTTGAAGTTTCCTGATGTTTAGTGACAATGAGCATTTTTTCATCGCCTGCTGGCCATCTGTATGTCAACTTTGGAGAATGCTGACATGCAAAGAAAACAATATAATTCAAATCTAATAAACCTAATTTAGGTTATTAGTTCTTTTGTTACTGAATTGTATGAGTTCCTTATATATTTGAGACATTAACTCCCTATCAAATATATGGTTTACAGATATTTTCTCCCATTCTGTGGGTTCTTTTCATTCTGTTGGTTGATTCTTTTGCTGTGCAGTGCATATTTTCCTTAAGCATACTCAATTATTAGGTACACTAGGGTTATTTAACTCTCAAACAGTGATAGTCTCATTGAGGGCAGGTCATTGGCAACCTTGACCGTTCAGTTCAAAAACATATTCAGCTTCTCATTTACTTGCTTTCAATTAGCATCATGTGCCAGGACTCACATTCACAATGTTTTCAGGACTTAACTCTGCACTTAATCATGGGGAACTTGAATTTATCAGGCTGGGATTTGGGAAAGTCATCCTTCTAGTCTCTTCTACCTCAATTTACTGGGTGGTAACAACCAATTTACCTTTAACAATCTTGATTTGCACCTTGCTATGAGGCTGACTTTTAATTATCCTTTGTAACTCAGAGGCTTTTTCAGTTTTGTTTTCCCCTAGTTGGGGATGAAAACTAACTGCAGCTTCCAACACTGTGATCTCAGTATTTCTAGACCATCTTTTCTCTGTGGCAAGTAGGTAAATTCTTCTAAGAACTCCTTCTATTTTTAAAGTTTCTTGCTAAATGAACCAAATAATAACCAAGACATGCTAGTACCATTCTATTTCCGGGTTCTTCACCATGTAAGACACTTCTTTGGTTCAAAATCTGACTTCCAAGTTAGGAATATTTCACCATTGCCTGACACGGATCACCATCCACTGGACTCTGATAATAATTTATTTGCTCACCCCTTGCCAGACCTGCACTGAATGCCACTTATCTTGTTGTTGTTGTTGCTGCTAATTTGTGGTTCAAGTTTTTAAATTATTCATAAAACTCTAGGTTATGCTAAGAAAACAATTCACCCCAAACTATCACTGACTCACAGCAATAAAAATTTAGTTCTTATTCACATTCTATGGTCATTATGTGACAACGGTCATTGCTCTCAGGAACAGCTTCTCCCCTAGAACACTTCTCTCTGGGCATAGCTTTTCTTCAAGATATCAGTCTCCTGGCAGAAGAAAAGAGAAAATGTAAATGAGGAGCTAATTCCTAAAATTTCAGTTAAGAGTCAGGTCTCTTTCACTCCAATTGCTTTGGCAGAGCAAGTTGTGTAGCCACACCGAAGTTCACTGGTGGTGGGATGTATCCTCCTCCAGGGGAGAAGCACCTTAGGGAGAAGCACTGAATATGGGGAAACTGTAATCCAACCTCCCAATATGGGCAAATCACATGCAAATGCAAATGATCCAGAACATGCAAATGAAAATGACCCAGAATAACCCCCATAATGACCCAAATATAACTTGGGAAATAACAAAGCCTTATTGCTGCTTTTCACTCAAAAGTTGGGAAATAGTTTTGAAAAATGCTAACACCCAGTGTTTAAAAGGCTGTGGGGAAAATAAGCACAATAACATCCTTTTGGCAGATTTATAACGAATACATTTATACAATTCTCAGGAAGGCATTTGGACAATACTGAAGAAGAGCCTTCAGAGTGGGCATTGTGCCAAAGTTTCCCCTTTTCAGTGATTATCTAAAACGACTATGAGAAGATGCAAAAATATATGTTTGTCGGGGTGCCTGGGTGGCTTAGTGGGTTAAAGCTTCTGCCTTCGGCTCAGGTCATGATCCCAGGGTCCTGGGATCGAGCCCCACATCGGGCTCTCTGCTCAGCAGGGAGCTTGCTTCCTCCCTCTCTCTCTGCCTACTTGTGATCTCTGTCAAATAAATAAATAAATAAATAATCTTAACAAAAAATATATGTTTGTATATAGAAAGTATTTCATGATAGAATAGTCAGAGAAGCATTAATATTAATGAAAAATTGGAAACATTTACAATGTTTAACAATAAGGTAATTGTTAATGAAAGTATGATTTGTTATTAGAATGGACTATAATGCAGCCATTAAAATAATATTATATTAATCCCTGGTAGGAATAGATGTGTTTGTTATATTGTTAAGTAACACACCATATTATTCAATAGTATGCATTATGAAAACAGAAAATTATAAAGGCCCAAATACTTTGATTCAGTCTTGATTAAAATTATAGTCGAAACCATATGCCGTAATTTTCAAGTAGTGCTTAGTGGAAATTTTTGGCTTTAATAATCTGTTTACATTGTGAGTCTCTGAGAATGCAAAGCAGGGACTTGGCTATTACCCTTTGTTTAGAAAGATAAGGAAGAAGGTTAAAGAATATTTGCATTCCATTACCATAAATATTAAGTTAAATCTATACTTTTCTTGTATCTTGTCATCATAAAGTTGAGTTTCTTTCTGTTTACTAAAGGGGACAAAGGGCTTTGTGTAAAATTCATAGTTCTGTTTTAATAGTTTTTTTTTTCCCTCAAGAATTGTTGGCTTATAACCTTGAGACAACATATGTTTGTTCTACAGAACCACAGTTGTAAGAATGTCTGTTGTAAAAGACTCCCGTTCACTTGAATTTGTAAACCAGGTTTGTCCTATGGGGTTGAGTTTGCTCACCAACTTTGTGGTAATTAAGCAGATATTATCTTGTCGATTTTTATTTAACTAACTAGGGCATAACAATTATTAAGTGTTTTATTAAGTTAGAAATGCAGGGGCACCTGGGTGGCTCAGATAGTTGGGCATCTGCCTTAGGCTCAGGTCATGATCGCAGGGCCCTGGGATGCAGCCTGGTGTCAGGCTCCCTGCTCGGTGCAGAGCCTGCTTCTCCCTCTCCCTCTGCATGCCGCTCCCCCCACTTGTGCTCCCTGTCAAATAAATAAAACCTTTAAAGAAAAAAAAATGCATTTTAAAGCCCTCCTCCTAAAATAAAAAGGGCAAAGGGGGGAAACATAGTTAATTTTAAAACACAATGCAAATCAGAGGTGCCTGAGTGGCACAGTCGATTAAGCGCTGGACTCTGGGTTTCAGCTCTGATTGTGATCTCACGGTTGTGAGATTAAGCCCCATGTCTGGCTCCACATTCAATGCAGAGTCTGCCTGGGATTCTGTCTCCTTCTGTCCTTCCTGCTTGTACTCCCTCTCTCCCTCTCTTAAATAAAAAAATCTTCAATAAATATAATACAAATCTTAATCTACCACAGCATGAATCATTTATGTATTCATATGCATGTATGTATAAATAACCAATCTTCACTAAACAGTAGATCATGAACATATTTCCATGTCAATCATATCCATTCTATCAGTTCTAGTGGCAGAATGTTTCAAATTACATGTGTTAACTGAATTTTAACATGTGACTAAGTTATTCCGAGCATGTACACCAACATGTCAACACTGGCTATATTTGAGTGTTAGAGTTTTTGTTTTCTTCTTTTTGCCTATTTATATTCTCTAAAGCTCCCCATGAATGTGTATTTTGTTGTTATTGTTGATATGAGAAACTAAACACACACACAAGTAGAACCTTACCCTCGTGCTTTTACATCCAGATCAAACACCATTTCTTCCATTCATTAGACTTTTCTCGGTCTCTCCAGTCACAGGAGACGACTCTTCTTCAAACACTTGTTTCCTTTATATTGTATCCCAGTTATACCTAACTTTTCCTTTTTTCCAAGAAATTCTAGTTCATTAGTTCCTTGGGGACAGGCACTACATTTTGTTTTTCTTTATGATATGCAGGATCTTTAGCACAGTCCAGCCCCATCCTGGCCCTTTTGAATGCACGTCTCATAGGACCGAATGTGTACCGTGAGATCCTCGCCCAGGTCACCTCCAATCTGTATCAAGAGCTTCGCCCAGGACTCCCTGTGACTCCCTGTGGATATGCAGGGCAGTGGCTTAGCTATTATTATAAAGCAAGCCATATCTCAAACAGCATAAATATTTTACTTGGAAATTAAAAAGCTTTGTCTTGTAAAAAGGTGATTTTTGAAACCTCCTTCCTGTAGTCTTCTGAAAATGGAATTTAAATGGGGAGAGCATTTGTTTTTCGACTCTCTGTTGATTAAATTTTTCACTTTGTGATTGCTATCTTAAACCCTCGTTGGCATCAGTGAGGAAGAACTGGGGGCCTTGCAGCATCTGTGTGAGTCCCTCTCACCTCTTTGTTTTGATCTTAAAACCTATCGGCCTCTCCAATATATGTTTTTCTTTAACAAAAGCAGATCTGGCAAGTCTGCGTGGTATTATGAGAAGCGGATTTTACGTGACTTTGCAGCTTAGAGACACCAAGTGCCGCTAAGAATATAAATGTCCCACTCTCATATACATGTGTGTTCTCACCATCGTTTTGCTTAAGGTGATGTTTGAGCCCTTTGGCCCTTTGGCCCTGGCATGCAGTCCTCGTTATGACTTGAATAGTGCTCAGCCTGACTTGCAGAATTGATGATGTCTGGAGACCATTCTTTTTTTAAAAACTCTTTCATTGTCCTTATCTAAACATTTTGTTAAATAGCAATTTGAAGTATTTTTTGGTTCTTAGTCGAAATAAGAAAAATATTTTAGGAAAAGTTTTCAAAATACTTAGAAGAGACACTTAGGGATGTGCACATTTTTTTTTTCCCCAAATACTTGGGTTACTTTGGGCTTCTTGTTAGTAAGATAACAGTATCTCTAAAGCAGAAGCTTATGTTGTATAATAAGACCTTTTAAAAACTATTTATGTATTTTAGATTTAGGCTTTTTGTACAGCCCTTGGGTGGGCATTTGAAGACACCAAAATCTATCCGTAGGGGGCTTGTAGATTAAGTAATAAGTGGTAAGCCTCCAACTGAGGTTTTGTGTTTATCATTATCATCTTGGTACAGAAAATATTCAGACTGGTAATGATTCTGGGCTACCTGCTGTGGGGAATTTCAGCCTCAGTGTAACATTTAATAAAACATTATCACTAGACTTCAGTGAGACTATGTTGATAAGAATTGCCTTTAGAAGATCTCAGAAGAGTAGGCTATTGAGGTAGAGGATGCAAATCCTAGAAATAATAAAATAAAAACAGGAGTCATAAAAGTAGAGATAAAATTTTACCTGAACTAACAAAAAACACAGTAAATGAATAAAAAAAAGAAAAAGAAAAAGAAAACCAAACCACAAAGCAACCTATCTAAAACCCAGAACTTAAATAGGTAAAGGGAATACATAAATTAAAGTCACACACTGCAAACAAAGCAAGAAATGAATGGGGAAGACATATTAGTAGCACAGGGCAAACCAGTAGTCAGAGGACTGAAATACTGGCTCACTACCTAATGGACTAGGTCCTTGGTCTTGGGAAGTTTAGCATGGTGTAACTTATCATTGTGTCAAGTTCTCCACACTGGGGCTACACTGCCCCGTATTCTATTGTTTTTGCTAGGATCAGTCACCTTTACATGATGTACATTTTTAGGCTTTTTATTTGGATTCTGTACATGTTGAAAGTTTGGAGTAATTATTACACTGAGATCTTTGCCCCCTGAATATCCTGACATCGGCTCCAGTTGTTGGTTTAGTGTAATTCAGAGTGCCGACCCTAGCTCATAAATCCTTTTGTGAAGGATCCTAAGTGCCTGAGAAATGCTCCTCCAGGCAGGGCATTTCAACTGGACGTTGTTTTGTGGTCTCAATTATGTGTTGGTATTGTTTAGGAATCTTATGCTAACAATTCAGTGCTTAATACTGTTTTTAAAGGAAAGCTTGCCTTCATGTTCAAATACATGCTCAATTAACCTTTAGTACTTCAAGTAAGACACATATCTTTAGAGTTTTTATGCTCTGCTAGCTATACATTATTAGGGTTGTCTCTAACACTAACAGTGATCTAAAGTGCTTGTTTAAGAAATGCATTAATTCCTATAGGTCATCAAGATATCATTTAGAACATCATTTTTTCTAGGGGACTAAAAGCTGTGCTCTTGACCTTCAAGTCTAAATGTCTGCTAGAGACTTAACTGGCTGATGATGTCTCAAATAACAAACAATTATTGAATTAATGTATTATTTCTTTTAATTCCAAAGTTGACCATTAACTAAAAAGCTCATAGGTCAGCTAATATCTGTCTGCATTTTGTAAAGTAGTTTGAATTTCTAAGCCATATTTTTTAGAATAAAATCAAGTACCTCCCCTTATACCTTTGTGTTAATTATAATTTATAGTCTTAATAAAACAAAAAATAAAACCTGTACAGTATCAGTGTAAACAGAAATAATAATCAATTGTTCTTCGTGTATGGTAGCTCTTCAGTAACCCCAGGTTTTGCTGACCTCGAGGTTTACTTCTATCTGATGTATTCCTCCAAGGGAGAATGTATTTCTTTCTCACTTGTAGCCTGTATAAAAATTTTAGGCATTATTGTTTTAAGAATATCTTTTAAAAGAATTTTTTTTTTTAAATAAGCCTGAGCTTGTCCGTAGATCATACCACAATCTGTGCTGAGTTCCTCATATGAATTTTGAGGAGAGAACTGAACTCTCTGAATGTAGTTGGCACACTTACTACATTTTGTCTTCTTTATATAATGAATAAATATTTGCTGAGACACTAGTATGCGTATGAGCCTTTCCTAGATGGTTTGATGATGTCAAATGAGGAAGATGCAGATTTGGGGGTTAAGGTACAAGGCAAAATATCAATATTCTAAACTGAGTACAAATGAAAATTTAAGTAAAAGTGGAAAGACATCATATTAAATAGAAGACATGAGCCAAGGCAAGATTTGTCTTGACGATTAAATATCATTTCAAGAGATTCTAAAGCATGCATGGGAGGGGTACACTCTAGACAGGACACTTAAAGCAATGAATAGGATGGATGGGTGATGGACAGTTGATACCTGATAACTAGCTAAAAGTAGAGTTAACAACATTTTGATTAATTTCAGTCATTTTGTGTTTTATAATTTTATAATCACCAGGTCATTTAAAAAATTATAAAATATTTGCATACAACTTATTCAAAGTCATAAAGCTTTGATTTGAACCCAGTCCTGAAAGACTCAAAATAAATTAAAACATTATCTTTTTCCATTATGCTGCCTCTTTTAGACTTCAGTTTCCCTTTGACATTTTTATTTTATCAAATCAAGTATTATTTTCCTAAATTAAAAATATGGAAACACAATAGGATCAAGCAATGTTATTCTCTCTTCGTTGTCTTTTTAAATTACAGTATTTATTCCTTTTCTTTCTTTCCTTTTTTCTTTCTCTCCTCCCTCTCTCCCATCCTCCCTACCTTCCTTCCTTCCTTCCTCCCTTTTTCCTTCCTTCTTTCCTTCCTCCCTCCCTCCCTCCCTTCCTTCCTTCCTTCTTTTACTTTTTTCCTCTCTTTTATTAAAAACCAATTAGGGCTCAGGAACTGTAGACATATAGAAGAAGGAGCTGGTAAAGGAGACATTGAATGATTTCTAGCTTGTTTCCAAGCTTAAAAGCTTAGGAGGGAATATTAAAACCACAAAAGGGCCCTTAGTTTCCTTTATCGTTCTTTTGCATATTTTAGCTAATCTGGGGCTTAACCCTTTCTGGTTTAGTTTTATGTCTCTTTATTGTGTGATCCTCTTCTTGTCCTAATGCAATGTATGTTTTATAAAAAGAATTTCATCACAGTTCTTTGTGAGCCTACTTTGTTTCTGTCTTCATTTGATAAATTTTATTCTTAATTGGGATTGTTACTACTTTGGGCTTTCAGAAAAAAAGGATATGTCTATCCTTTTTTTATGTATCAAAAGGCACTATTTAAAATATCTTCTGGACGATTATATTTTTCCTTGTTCTCATATCTTCTACTTCAGCAAGCAGTTATCTTTTATAAAATTTATTCAGAAATAAGCTAACTTTAGCAGTTTCCTCATATTGTTTTATTCATCTCCTGAGAAATAAAATTTTCAACGAAGTAGATAAAACATATATACCTGCTCTACTTTTTTCAGAATTAACCTTTGTCTTAGACTGGTTTTCCCGGAAATACACTCTGAGATGGAGAATTTCGTACCAAAGGCTTATCGGGGAATGCTCTCTGGAGATACCTTTTAAGAAAGTGAGGAAGGTGGAACTGCCTCTCTACAACTTGATTGCAATCCAGACTCAGACAATAGCCCAGAGGAAACCTGGAAACTTGGATGAACTTAAAAATTGTCCTGACTTTAGACAGAGGGCTAGGCCTTTATATCCCAGCATCTAATAGTCAGGCCTCTGGCCGTCCAGGAGAAAGCTCATAACCCTGGATGAAGAAGTTCCTGCCTGCAGAGGGCAAGTGTCAGTGAGGGTCCTCCAACTGTGCACCAGCAGCCATGGATCCTCCCAGCAGCTGGGAGATGGGGACAGAGGCCTTGAAGGACCTCGGAGAAGGACTACTGCCCTTCTATTAGAAGGTAGTCTAGTAAATAGACTACCTTCAAGCAAGTCTCCTAAGAGTTCAATTCACACACACACACACACACACACACACACACACACATTATCTGCATTAAGACAAAGACTAAATTTTAGTTTTCCAATTGATTTCGCATTCATTATTTTATTAGCCAAGTTCTTCCTAAATGGAAAAAAAAATTCTATGGACTCTAACTTACTATGATTTATTTCTCCAAATCTGAATATTTCAGAAATAGTTTTCTTTCTTAAATTTATTTATTTGCCAGAGATCACAAGCAGGCAGAGAGGCAGGCAGAGAGAGGAAGGGAAACAGGCTCCCTGCCGAGCAGAGAGCCCGATGCGGGGCTCGATCTCAGGACCCTGGGATCATGACCTGAGCCAAAAGCAGAGGCTTTAACCTACTGAGCCACCCAGGTGCCCCATTCAGAAATAGTTTTAAAAACTTTTTTCTTAACACATAATGTCTTTTAACCATTGTGGATTAAATGGTTACTGGGAGGACGACCTAGAGTGTCTGCCAAATGGGCTAAGAACAGATGTGCAGAAACACAGAATAGCCAACTAGCACCAAAGAAGGAAGGAAATTGTCCTAAAAAAGTAGTGACCACTAGCTTGGGAGGGGCAGGGTTAGAAATGTGAGGGCAGCCTCCAGTGGAAGCCTAGAACTGAGCAAGGGTGAGCAGGTCAAGGATGGAAAGATATCCCATATAGCCAGTGCACAGACTCAGGGTCTGGGCTCAGACAACCTCTCTAGGAGTCTTGTGTAGTCTGTGAAAGAAGGTGGACATGAGTCTGACAGAAATGGAAGGCCACTGAAGGAACACACACAGCGTGTATGTGTGTGTGTGTGTATCTGCACTGTGATCATATCATTTTCTCCTGCTAAGAAGCAGTGCTTGTTGTTATTGTCATTTTGTTGTTTTTCACAAAGGAGTAAAGGTTAGAAAGGGTAAAAAGAGTACTAGATGATAAGTGGTTGTACCATCAATCAGAGTTGGCAAACTATATCCCACAAACCAAATCTAGGCCTCTACCTGCTTTTGGATGGTCCCCAAACTAATGGTAGTTTTACATTTTTAAATTTCAAAAAGAATACAAAGTAGAATAATATTTCATGATAAGAAAATAATATGAAATTCAAATTTCACTGTTCTTAGAAAATGTTTTGTTGGGACATGGCTATGCCTGTGTGCTTTCATGTTAGCTATGACTGCTCTCGCCCTATAGGCAGAGCTGAGTGGTTGCAACAGAGACTCCACAGCCTGTGAAGCTTCAAATATTTACTATCTGGCCCTTTACAGAAAATATTTGACTTAGATGATGAATTTTCCAGGTATTTATAAGCTTCACAACATAAAAATCCCTGGACAAAGGTTAGAAGCACATACCCCTATACTCATAAGATCTGTTCCTAGGCTGAATAGTGAGTTTATTTTTTTAGATACTGAAGTAGAAAGTACAGAATCTTCTCTTATGCTCTGGTGGGAGAGGCAGACACTCAATAACTATCAACACACAAAAATATATATTCTAAAAGAGTCGTCATAGAAGTAGAGGATGCTGTGATGTAGCATAATTTATTGTCTAATCAAAAGGAAGGCCTCTTTGAGGATGTAACATTTAAGTTAAAGAATGGCATATGAAAGTCTAGGCAAAACTTTTGGGCAGAGCGGGGGAACAAGTGCAGGCAAAATGAACTGGGCACTGGGTGTGTTCTAGGAATGTAAAGAAGGTCCATGTGGTGAAAACACAGTGGATGACTGAGAGTAGGTAGGGGCTGGATCAGGCAACACTTTGTAGATCAAATGTTAAAGATGTTGAGAATACTACGGGGAGCCTTGGAAGGGTTTTGAAAGAGAAACAGGATGGGTTGGACTTTTTAAAGAACTCTTTGATCTCCTCTTCCTGAAGAGTAGACAGGCATGGCAAAAGCTAGAGGGGATGTGGGGACACAGATGATGGAAAATGATACAATGGGGTTTGGCTATTGAAGGGAAGGATCTGGTAGACAGCGAAGGTTGAAGGTTCAGGAAATATGCAACACCTGGCGGACTGAGAACCTGCGAAGGAATGGTAAGGTCATCCTAGAGGTTGGATGTCAATGATTCCTCTTTGCCACTAGGAGGAAGAGCAGAGGGGGAGGGCAAGAGTGCAACTTTTAATTCCGAAGTGCATCCCCTTTTCTCTCTTCAGTGCTGCTTTAGAAAATTTCTCTGGCTTTTTTCTAATTAGATCATAGATCAAAGGAGGTCAGTGAGCAGTCCATTCTTTTTTCATTAATAATACCATAGGGTATTTTAACCTTCCATGTACATATTATTTCTCTTTTTATTTCTTCTATATTAGACTCAGTTTTGTGCTTCAGGTATACAGAATGATGCATTCATACAGTGAAGCTGTTTGAAAATATGTGTTCTGCCTCTCCTGCCCCATTTTCCTCTCCCATCTTTTTATTTCCCTCTTTTTCTTCCTTCCTCTACAGACTCCTCCTTATGTTTTGCCTTCCCATTCCCTTGCTTTGTTTTAATCTTCTCCCTGTTCACTCTCTGCTCCTCTATTTCTCCACTTTCCAATCTCATCCCTCTCTACCTCTTTCTTTTGGTGACATCTGCCACATCCTTGTCTCCCAGTCTACTGACAGTTCTAGCTCTGAGGCCCAAGAAGAAAACTAAATCCACATTATAGATATATATTCTGTATTCAGATATGAAAATATGAAATAGATATATTCACCACCAATATCACATATACAAATTTCTTGAATTCTAGGTAGAATTTTGATAACCTCCATTTTAATAAAAACTTATTTTATATATTTTCATATTTTATGTTTTTCATCTCTCCTGGCTCTTCTCTTCCTAAGAAAGTAAAGGGATTCTGGATTTCTCATCGCATTTTCATAATGTAGTAATAAATTTTTCTTCAATGTATGTTTATATTGTTTGCATTTTACCCTTGTGACTTCCATGATATGACTTTCCACATGGGGAGGGTAGAAAGCAACATTATGTTGATTTTAAGTTTTCAAATCTCCTTAAATTAGCCAAATGGGGGGGGGGCGCCTGGGTGGCTCAGTGGGTTAAAGCCTCTGCCTTCAGCTCAGGTCATGATCCCAGGGTCCTGCTCAGCAGGAAGCCTGCTTCCTCCTCTCTCTGCCTGCCTCTCTGCCTACTTGTGATCTCTGTCAAATAAATGAATAAATAAATATCTTTAAAAAAAATTAGCCAAATGGTGGCTTTTTTTTCCCCCAAGTGATGACAAGTGAGAGTTAATTGCTTCCCTATTGGGATTATTATTGTTTGTCTTTGACACTTCTAGTAAGAACTCTTACTTCCCTTCTACCTAAGGAACACCAAGGGGTGTTTGTTACTAGTAGACTGATGCTAAGCCAGGACTCAGACCAAGGTCTAGAAGATCGAAGCCAATGAACAAAAATCAGAATCAAGTTGTCAGGATGGAGTTGAAAATATAATCAGAATCTCAGGAAAGGTAGACAAAGGAAATGGATGCATTCTCTATTGCTGCTGGTGCTACCATCATTTGTGTCTGAGCTGGAGTCTAGTTCCAAGCAGAGCTGGAACCATGTGGCCCTATCTTTTGGCATTAATCTTGTAATGTTAAAAGGAAACATCCCTCTTATAGAATGCTCAGCGAAGTAAGTACAAGACAGAGTTCCAAGACAAAGCTGTTTGAGTTCCAAAATGCTATAGCATTTGGCTGTATGACTCTTCCATTCATAGAATTACCAAATTCTCTGCAGGAGGAGATACACATTTAGGGGGTTGATGGATCGAGATAAACTTTGATATTAGCTCTGTGATGGCTTTTAGATGTGGCAACTTGGCTAAGCTGAACTATAGTCTCCAGCACTCCATTCCAGCATGTTTCTGGGTAGGATGAACTACAAGTTGGAGGGAGGTGGGTGGGCATGCTTGGCAGAATGCATCCCTTTGTTATTCAGTCAAGCTCTCTTATAGGTGCTCCTGCAAAGGGATTCTATAGATGTGGTTTTGTCATGCATCTGCTATTTTTAGGTGAATCTAAAGGGAGATATTTTCCTTGGTGGGTCTGATTTAACTAGTTGGAAGGCCTTCCCTGAGCTCAGTGACTGCAAACAGCATTGGAGTCTGTATGACTCTTCTTTCCGCTTGGATCTTTCTTCTTTATGGACACCTGTGGTTGACAAGTTTCAGCTTGTGTTCCTCAGATTTCAGCCTGCCTGAGAGTTCCGGGGGACTTTAGGTTTTGATTAACCAATCCCAAATTGCTCATCCCTTGTATAAATTAATTATGTATCCTACTGGTTCTCCTTTGCTCAATGAACTATGACATACAAGCTCCTACAAAGTTTTATCTTTGGTCCTGGAGCTGAGTATGGCTTTCAATGAAGGCCAAAATGCTTTTGTTATGGTGAGTACTTTCTCAGGAGTTACCATTTCCCTTCCTGTGTAATTTCCCTACACTGATTCTTCACCTGGGCCACCCCAGTAAATCAATCACCTAAATCCTGGTGCTGAACAGTGTCCCAATAACTTCTCAAAATATATCTCAATCCAACATAATAGACATATGGTGAGGATGTGTTGTCTAACATGACCAATAACAGACAGGTTTTGGTGGGAATTTCACAGAGTTTTGAACATTCAGATATCACAGGGTAATTTCCTTTTTATGATTTGACTACAAAACAAAGTGAGAAAATGATTTCTGCTTTTCATAGCTTTGGTATCCAAATGGATAGTCAGTGTTAACACAGAGGTTCCACAAATAGCTGCTTTGGAAGAAACCAACAAATCTGGTTGAATGATTAGAATACTAAATGTATTTTTCACGTGAACAAATGGCATTCAAGGAAAATGAATGTAAATAGAGTTTGTCATTTGAAAATGGTGAACCTTTGTTATTCTCCCAAATTCCATTGAATCTCAACCAGATTGATTTGTGGGTCTTTACTGTCAACCCAAACTGTGCCAAAGGCAATGCCATCAAGGTGTATTAAAATTATTCACTTGTTTTTGTGTAACCCTGACTTCATCAAAACGAATCCCATGCCCTATTCAATTAATATCCTCGTTACCATCCTCAGAAGTGAAGAGTTAAACTCACTGGGGAGCAGTAATGGTAATATGTCCAGAGAGAGAGATTCATTTGGCCCCAGCTGTCCATTTTATTCTAAGTGCTAAATGCGTTAATATACATAGACTATCATTTACATAGCAAGTGACTATGCCAGATGAATTATTTATTGTGTGACAACTACCTAATACCCAGTGTACTATCAAATGCAAAGCCATTTCTTATTTGACCTGTATATAAATTTGCATTATAGAATTCATTACCTTCATATATAAGTCACATTGAAGTTTCGTGCCGCTATCTCTCTGAGAAGCTGCAGGTTACCTCTGCTTTGATGTAATTGCCGCTCTCCTTGTATGGCAAAGCAGCCTGCTTTTGGAATGGAAGACTTGCAGGGACCCCAGCCAGGCAGCAGGCGAAAAGCCTCTCCTTTGATGCAGCGTAAGGTGAGACGGAAAGACAAGCCCAAATTTAATTAAAATGTTATGAGAGCTGGAAACCAGCACATGAGACAAAGTAAAGGGGAATGGGGTTTGTGGCTCCTGAAGTGTGTGTGCTGCCAGGGATCACCAAGGTAATAAAATTCAAGCTGCTTTCCCCAGGCAGTGGGTGACCCCATCCTCTGCAGAGAGCTGCGTGTTTACATTTGGCGAGAACTGGGAGGAAGTCTTCTTGAATAAAAAATTGCCTCATTTCCAATTTATTCTTTAGTCTCCAGAATGTAATTTAATTCATCTTTGCAGTTTTCATGTGGCTTTGCACACTATTTGTCTCTGGATTATCTTTGCAACCTTTAATAATATGGTTCATCAGGGAGGTTTATGCCACTGAACATAACAGTGTTAAGACTAGTTCCCTGACCAGGCAGCTCGTAAGCTAATTACCCAACTTGCCGGAGAACCAGAACTGTACAGACTGGAGATTTCCGGTATCGAAATGAATGATGGGGAGCCTTTAGAGGCCTGAACCTTTAGGTGTCCTCTCCATTAGATTCTTAGCCAGTCACTCAGGGCCCTGCCAAATTGGATGGCCTCAAGATTTGCTTTGCTTGTGAGATTTTTTGTTACTTCCCAATTCCAGCTGGACTGGAAATACTGCAAGAAAATCCTTTCTTATTATTGGCATTTTGGTCCTTCTATTTCCCAACTCACCTGGAAACAGGCAGGGCAGAGGAGTGAGAAAATGAAAAGAACAATGGGAAAGGTAATAGAATTGCACTGAACCCTCCAAGAGATTTGCCTTGAATTCCACATGAAGGTTGAGGCACCGAGAAACTTCAGCTAAGTCAGTTTGGGTGTACTTGTCCCTCCAAATGTAGTTTGGACCTGCTTTTTCTGGAGAAAAGCTTTTTGGATATGAGATCTGTTGGAATATCCCTAAAAGTACAAAGCTTCATTTGTCTCTGTCATTTAATACTCATGCACCCTCACTAGAAATATTTTTCTTCAGTAAATGAAAAGTTGGGGCTTTAAGATTCATATCGTAATCCAGTCCCTGACTGAACAGAGCATGATCTGGGGATAGGCAGTATGGGCAACGATGTAGGAGCTTCTTAGAAAAGCCCCATTCCCAGACATATCGCCTGGGAGTCTGAAGTTCAACAAGATCCTCACTTGCTTTGTAAGCACGTTAAAGCTCCAACTCTCTCATCTGGCCTGCTGACACTCCAACCATTCACATTTTTTCCTCCACTGGATCCTTTCTTCAAATGACTCAGGTGAGGCTCAGACAAAAGAGGGGAGCTGGTCGGATATAGATGTTCAGGGCTCTCAAGCTGTCCATGTCTCCCGTTCCTGCTGCTGGTCTACGTTACCCCAGGGCACTGTGGCCCACAGCACAAAAACACTAAGCCAATTTCGGCATTTACTGTGCACTAAGAGACTGAAGCTATGAGAGGTTAGTGAGCTTCCTTTAGGTCACAA
>ML110170.1:0-28260 GCA_003697995.1 Taxidea taxus jeffersonii | reverse complement strand
AAACCAAGAAAATAGGCCTCAAAATGAAACCTGCCTTGCTTGGCACCCTTGATCTTGATCTTCTCAGCCTCCAGACCTGTGACAAATAAATTTCTGTTGTTTAAGCCACCCAGTCTATGGTGTTTTGTTAGGACAGCCTGAGCAGACTGATACAGATCCCGTGGCTTCCATGCCCATTTACTGGGTGAAGTTTGGTCATTCTTGTGAAAATTTAATAATAATGATCGCTCTTAATTATTGAGTGCTCACTACACGCCAGATCTTGCCAGTCACACTATACTAGACATTTCATAGATATTATCTATCTCATCCTCACACCGATCCTTCTAGATAAATATTACACTGGTTTTACAAACTACTTTCTTTAGAGGGAGCAAGTCTCAGTCTCTCTTAGTATCTTTAGACTCAAACCCAGTGTTCAGCATATAATAGGCCTTTAAATGCTGTTATGTACTGAATGTTATGAGATTTGCCCAAGGTCATGCATGCATGTACAATTTTTCAATTCAGGGATATCTTCCCAAAACTCACTGTAATAGATTATAAGAAATGGCCCCAAATTCCTCCCATCACTTTATGCATGCTGCTTTTAAAAGTGTCTTTTCCATTCCTCGAATCCAGAAGTGGCATCTATCTTGCCACACTGTTTTGAATTTGGGCTGTCCTGGGACTTGCTTTGACAAACACAAAGTAGCAGAAGCAACATTTGGGAGTTTTGAGCCTAGGCCTCAACATGCAGCCCTCCTCCTGAGACTTCCATGTGAAGGATCCTGGGCTAGTTTCCCTGAAAGTGAAGCAGCCTGTGGTCATCAGCATCAATGACAACCATGGGAATGAGCCGATCTTGGACCATATTCCTGGACAGGACTAAGTGCTGCCACACGATTGAGCTGAAGTGAGAATTGCCCAAATGAGTTCAGCTAAAATTTATTACTCATATGATTATAAAATAATAAGTGATTATGTTTTAAACCATTATTTCTATTACTCTGCAATAGAAACCTGATATACCCACAATCATTCTACAACCTAGATGTTGATGAGGATGATGGGGAAGACAAGGATAACAATAATATTATGTGATGTTGTTGAAGGATTACATGTGCAAAACAACATTTTAAGAACTTCACATGCCTTATATCATCTGATCAGTTAACCATCCCATGAGGTAGTACTATGTTATCTCTACTGGTGAGAAAACTATATTCAGCCACTTTTCTGGGTCACACAGCTAGTAAGTGCTGAAGAGGTTATACTCTAGAACCAACACTCCGAACCACTAAGCAATAGAATTTAGGAAGAGCCATGGTGCAATGTGTTATGTGAAAGTGGGAGGAATATATTTATTCTGATGGAGATGATGGGTTAAAGAGGTGGGGTAGGCAGAATGATGGTCCCCCAAAGTTGTCCATGTTATAATTTTCAAAACCTGGGACCATGTTATGTCACATCAAAAAAGAGAATTGAGGTCACCGGGGGAATTATGTTGTGGTATGAGTTTCTTGTCATTGCTATAATAAGTTACCATGACCTTGGTGGCTTCAAACTAACAGAAATTGATTGTCTCACAAATCTGAAGGCCAGAACTCTGAAATCTGTTTCACTGAGTTGAAATCAAGATGAGGGTGGTACTGAACTTCCCTCAAAGCTTTAGTGGAGAATCTCTTCCTTGTCTCTTCCAGCTTCTGGTGGTTATTGATATTCCTTGGCTTATGGCTGCATCGCTTGAATCTCTGCCTTTGTGATCACATTGTCTTCTCCTCTATGCATGTTATCTCCTTCTGTCTCCTTTTTTATAAGGATTCTTGTGATGGCTTTTATGAACTACTCTGGTAATCTAGGATAATGTCCCCATTTCATGACACTTAATTGAATCATATCTATAAAGTCCTTTTCCTCCATAAAAGGTTAACATTTATTATATAGGTTCCAAGGATTAGGATGTGGATATCTTTTAGGAGGCATTATTCATCACACTACAGGTGCTAACTGTGAGCTGGGATGAGTTGAGATGGAGACAGTAGGGTGAATTATTCAGGAGGGACCAATGTTATCACAGAGGTCCTTAAAAATGAAAGAGGAAGGCAGAAGAGAGTCAGAAGGAGATGTGACTATAGTAGAAAGACACAGAGAGATGGAACATTACTGGCTTTGAAGATGGAGGCAAAGAATGGATTGCCCTATAGCCTTCTGAAAAGAATGCAGCCGTACTGACCTTGATTTTAGCCCAGTGAGATCTATCGAGCTGTAAAGTAGTAAATTTGTGTTGTTTTAAGTCATTAAGTTTGTGTAATTGCTAGAAGGAAGAAGCCAAAATGCTCTACTTTAAAGCTAAGCTTTGTCGAATATTTGCTTTCCATCAGTTATTATGCTGATTTACTTACATGTATTATTCCATATGATTTTCAGGGAAACAATGAAACAACAAAATTTTTGAAGCTCCATTTAAGAGCTATGAATACAGTGGTAGCCGCCCCCCCCCCCCCCCCCCCCCCGCTTTGTGTTTTCAGTTACCTAGCTATCAACCACAATACAGAAGCACTGATCCTCTTTCTGACAAATCGTCAGAAGGTCAATAGTAGCCTAAGGCTACCACAATGCCAATGTCATTTGCCTCATTTCATCTCATCATGTAGGCATTGATAATGTGAGATGTCACATTATCACAAGAAGAAGGGTGAATGTAGCACAATAAGATATTTTGAGAGAGACCACAGTCACGTAACTTTTATTACAGTATATTATCATCATAGTCCTGTTTTATTATTGGATACTGTTAATCTCTTACTGTGCCTAATTTATAAACTAAACTTTATCATATGTGTGTATGTATAGGAAAAAGCACAGTATACATGAGCTTTAGTGCTATCTGTGGTTTTAGGCATCTACAGGGGTGTTGGAATGCATTCCCCTCAGATAAAGGGGGATCGTACTGTATTAAGACTTACTTTCTTAAAGATACACAGCTTCACAGTAGTGGAGCAGGGATTGAACACATGATTCTGACCTCTGGGCCTCATTCTCCATACCCTCATTAGTCACCAATGATATGTATATAACTGCAGGTATGATTTGGGTGTACTTACCAGAGCATGTTCTTCTCAACCAAGCACCAAGAGAAGACTGAATGAAAATATCTCTATTTATGGTTGTGGTTTAATCACAGCTAGAAGTGAAATTTCTTGTAGTTTTTGAGTTAAAGATTATCAAACTTAATTTTTTTCTCCTGCGATTCCTTCTTTTGGCCAATAGCACTGAACAGAACAAGAGTTAAATGGAAGAAAGAAAGAAAAAGGCTAGATATAGAGGAAGGGAGGTTTATATTTAAGTTTTTGTTAATTCAAGTTAACTTCAAGCTCCTTTTGAAACACTGCAACTATTCCTTAGAGATGAATTCAAGCATCCAGTTTTCTTGATTCTAATCTGCTTTCTTATCAATGCATAACTAATGTCCATCAAATGGCAATATGCCTACATAAAGAAGCTCTAGGAAATTAATTTAATTTTCAGCAGAGAGCCACTTATTTGTCATTTCAGTTATGGATCTGCCAGCATTATTCTGCACCATGACTGAGTTTTGTCCAGTCGCTTTTAATTACAAGACCTTACTTGGGTACTTCTTTCCTTTGATATAAGCTTTCCAGACCCATGCTCTGGGCCTCATTTTTCTGTGCTCTGGCCTCGACACCAGGAACCCCTGAGGCCTGATGTAACTCGGACACTGACTCCAATTATTTTCTGTGCAAATTGCTTGACCCTTCAGCTTTGATTCTCCCTTTCACAAACTGGGGCTATAATCACTTCCTCTCTTGTCTCACAAGATTCCTGAGGGAAGCATTAAAGAGCTTTGAATATGAAAAGCACTACATACCTGTGAAGGAGTGTTATGTGCTCGTCATTTTCCATCCAGTTCCCAGATAATATCGGGCGCCATGTTCCCCAGAGAAGCTAGTTAAGACGCAACAATCCTTGGCCAGGTCTGTGGTTTCCTTTGCTGCTTCTGAGATGCCCTGCAGCAGACAGCAAGCATCAACCCATTCCCTCCTGCGTAATTTTTTTTTTTTTTCATGGCTGTTTGCAAGTGAGATCCTAGCAGAATTGCTGAGCCTCTGTGTTAAACTTTTCCCTTCACTTAATCTACTTGGAAAAACCTTGCTGCATACATTTGTCCATATGACCACCCCAGAGGAGCACTGTGAAAATGCGCTTCTGTTCATCTGACCTGCTCAGGGAAAAGAAAAGCAAGTTGTTTTCAGAGCAGTCTGAGTTCAGATGGAGAAGCGATATTTTCAAGATTAAAGTAAACTAGTGTTGTAATTACAGTACTTAAGACACCCTTAAACTGAACATCATTTTTACTCTTACTGCTGTAGATAAAGACATCATCAGACTTGACAGTTCCTCTCCGAATGCAATTGGTTTAAGCCAATTCATGGCAAAGTGACAACGAAGCATTTAATCGACCTGGGCCTTTTCTTCTCTGTCTGCATCCCCGGATGAGAGAGGATGAGTACAAATGAGTGAGCACTTATTTCTTTTCCTGGATTCTGAATCCCATTCTATATCAGCTGACTTGGATTATCTTTAGGTAGCTCCTGTTCATTTGTTCTTGCCCTTATTCACTCTTACTCTTACGTGCTTCTTATCATATTTAGGGAGAAGAGTACTTCAGGGCTGAGATCATGAAAGGGCTGAGATCATGCCATGGACTCAGTAGACCCTTGGAGTGAAAAGAACTTCAGGTTACAAAAGAGAGGATTGGGGCCAGAGCTATTTCATAATGTACTGCAAGTCACACAATCCAAGTAGAGACAGATCTCTGACCAGAGCCTGGGTGTCCTGATTTCCATTCCAGGAATGGAAGCTTCTGTCCATTGCATACCCAGTAATATATCCTATACCTCAGTCCATAAGGAGCACAATGCATAGATTTTTATCTTTAGGCTTTTGAAGGCCAAGGCTTCACCATTTGCCTCTGTGCAAATCAGAAGCATTTCTGCATTTCCCCCTTTGGCTGTGGGTAGTCTTGGTGTCTATTCAGAAAGTCAGAGGGGCTAGCCTGAGGTTTTTTAAAGCAAAATGTAATGCTTAGTCTGAATTGCTCACTTTCCACTATAACTCATGTTTCCCTTTCTGGAGCAGCCCATAGGTAGAACAGGGCCATATTACCAGTTACAAAACCATTCTGACTCTGGCATGACCCATAATTGGGAATTCCAGCTCTCTCAAATTCTTCCCAAGTAGTTTGAGGGGCTCTCAGAGGTAGGTTTCCCAGGAGCTCTGAGAGCTAGTGTTTAGGTTTCATGGTTCTTAAGTCTCAGTGATTATCATAATCTCCTAGGAACTTTCTGAATATCAGATTTTAAGGCACCACTTCCAGAAAATTTGAATTACCAGGGCCCAGGAATATGTATGCCATTTCCACCCCTGCATCAACTAATGATCAATCAGATCTGTGAACCCCTACTCTATGTCCACAGATCATTCTTTCAGTATATATATCTAGCCCACTATATTCTAAGCACTGTGCCAGGCCCTGGAGATAAGCAATGAAAAAACAAAATTCTGAGCTCCTAGAGTGTTCATTCAATTGGAAAGACAGACAATACGCAGATAAACAAGTAAGTGTGTTTATAGTAAGTCATCTGGTGACAGATACATTGGAGAAAAGCAAGGTAAATTAAGTGTGGGAGCAGGGCTACTTTTTTATACAGGGTGCTCAAGGAAGACCACTTCTATTATGTGACATTTGAGTGGAGATTGAGGAAAATGTGGGAAGAAAGCCATGTAGATACTTTTCAGAAGGGTGTTCCAAACAAAGGGAGCAGCTAGGCCAAATGCTATTGAGTTGGGAGTTAGTATGCCAATGTGCCTGGAAATGACAGTGTGAACAAGAAAGAAGGGGTGGTGGGGCTTGAGGGGTGCAGGGTCCCAAGCATGCAGGGCACCATGAGTGTTTAGACTTGACCATCCTGATTATATGGGGAGCCATTGGAGGATTTTCATCTATGGAGAAAGAGTCTGATACACTTATATATTATTTTGGCTGTTATATGGAGACACATATCTAAGATGGCAAAGTTAGAAGCTAAAAGACCATCGAGGAAGCTACTATGTATAGTCCAGGTCAGACATGATGGAGTTTTGGGACAAATTACAGCAGTAGACATGGGGTGCTATGGGATATATTTTGAGGACAAAAACTCTGGGGCTTTGCTGGTGGACTGAAAATGGGGTGTGACAAGAAGAGAAATCAAGGGTGACTAAGATTTTTGGTGTGAACAACTTGAAGAACAAAGATGCCATTCAGAGAAGGAAAAAAGTGTGGAAAGAATGATTTAAAGGGGAAAATCAAAACCTGATTTTAGATATGGTATGTTTGAAATACCTATTGGATATCCAGATGGAAAAAGCAAACAGCTGTTTGGATATACAGATCAAGAGATCTAGGGAGAAATCTAGGTTGGATATATAAATATGATAGTCATTGGAGTATGGCATGACTCTGGCCATGAACCAAATGTTACCACCTATGGAATGAGTACAGATAGATAAGAGAAGAGCTCTTGGAGACTAAATGCCCTCTTGCATGTTAATATTTAAAGGTCAGAGAGTAAAGAAGGATAGCTGAAGACTGAGAAGTGGTGGCCAGAGGGGGTCCACCATTTTCTTTTTTTCGGCTCTGTGTCCCTGAACGATGTCCTATTTCTGCTGATCCCCAAACTGTAAATCATTGCCAAAATTTCAAAGACATCACTGTTGCTGCAGGGAGGACTGGGGCACTTCCAAGGCTGATGTTGTTGCCACTGTTCTTGCCAGTTGTGTGCTAGAACCAAGCTATGGAAGCTTCAGCTCTTTGATGCCCAATAGGCATTAGAGAAACCTCTCTTTGGTTTTAATGTTGCTTATTGGAGATTCCTTAAGAAGGGATTTGAGCAGGTATCTGGAAGCCAGTCACTGTAAATGGATAACCTAGCTCATAATCCTTGAACTGAATGCATGTATTTCAAATGCATTTCTAAATCCTATAGTGAACACAGCTTAGACTCAAGCAGAAATACCAGCCAAATTCTAAAGCAATTTTTTTTAACACTGGGAGGCAGCTCTTGCAATCATGGAAAAATCTGAGGTATAGCGCTCTAGAAGTTTGGTTTCAGATTCCATCCTAATAAGAAATAGAAAGTTCACAGAGGGAGACAGTAGAGTGTTCATACCCTTTCCAGTTACTCTCTACAGGTGTAGAGAAAGCCTCTGTTATGTACCTTTTGAGGTGTTGGAGAAAAGGAAACAATTTAGTTTAAAAAAAAAAAAAGCCTATTGCATTTGTGTAACTGATGATTGAAAGACATGCTATGGTAATGTGCAGCGTGCACACATACAACTTGTTAAAGGACTGCTTCCCTAATTTTCCTCATTCTGGATGTCAGAACTTTAATAGTCTAGTAGGATACATCCAAGTGTGGAATCTCAAACTAACAAAACCTGGAAAGGTTCTTTCATTGAGAACTTTCTAGAGGCTTTCTTGACTACAGTGTGACTAAGGCTTCATTCCATGATATCAAGGGCTCTGATAGACCTTGCAAGGTTTGTTTCTGGCTTTGGTCCCTTCTTATTAATTTCTGATAAGTCTAAAACTTTTCTTTTCAACACCAGGAGGGATATAATGTTGTACTTAACTTGAATACTCTTAACTTTAATATTCTTTGAAGTCTCTCCAGTAGCCATGCTGTCTCTGAGGGATCAGATATCTTTTGGGTTCTCTAGAAACTTTGAGGAGAGGAAGACTTATGTAGTCATTCTGATTAGAAAAATCTTTTCTGACTTGTAACAAGAATTAAACATGGATTTTCAGGTTATTCCAGGGGTCAGAGCATTAAACATTTCTGAGGCAATAGTAGCTCTTGGTATGTTGGTTTAATCCCTCCATTTCTAATATTACAATGGCTCACATTATGACCATTGCTAGCCAGAAATGGCAGATGGGTTGAGAGAAACTGACAACATAGCCTATTCAAATAGCATGCTCATGTTCTGCATTGGAATGGACGAATATTCATTTTCCACTTCCCCTTCGTATTTCTTATCTTGATGAATAATAGCACAATTGTCCATCTAATAATTATAGCCAGACTCCGTGTCTCTCTCCTGATTTCATTTTCTACATCACGCTAGGTTCAGATAGCTCTAGTATCTCTTGAATTCATCCTCTCCTATCTCTAATCCAAAGTACCCAATTCCAGTCTCTTATTATTTCCTATCTGAACAATTGCTGCAGCTTTGTATTGGTTCTAAACTACTTCCAGCCACCCTGTGAAATATGCTAAGTGCTTCTATAAGAGAGCTATTAAAAAACAAAAACAAAAACAAAACTGGTGAATATTAGGTGATATCCTTCACCTGTTCAAAACTTTCTTAGGTTTCCTCAAAATATAGCAGTATGTCTCTAAAAGTGGGCTTTGGGCCTCCTACATTAGAATCATGGTGAAAGACGTACATCTGACAATTTGGAATTTGCCCTTACAACAAGCTTCTCAGGTGATTCATACGCACTCAAAACATTTAAGAATTACTGATATAAATGATCAAGTCCTCAATGTTTATAAAATCATGTAAAACCTTGCTTGTGTCTACAGCATTACCTCATACCATGCGATGACACCTGTGTTATCCTCTTCTCGTACTGAACCACTTGTAGGTCTGAAAACATGGTCATTGGTTAGGAAAAGTCTTCATTTAGGTCCAGTGACAGATTGTCATTTCTGGGCCATGCAAAGTTCTTAGTAGTACCAGTTTCGGCTGGTTAGAACAGGTTACTTTTTGAATGCAACTACCGAAAATTTTAAATTATGTTCATGGTTTGCATCATATTTCTTGCCAATAGTACTGTTCTAGTATATACCAAAGTTGGACATAGGCATATCTTATGCCCAGCAATTCCATTCCTTGATGTATATGCAATAGGGCATGCATATGCTCAACCAAAGGGGTATCCCAAAATATTCATAGAAGAACTGTCCTAGATAGTAAAGAATCAGGACTGCAGGGTGCCTGGGTGGCTCAGTGGGTTAAAGCCTCTGCCTTCGGCTCAGGTCATGATCCCAGGTTCCTGGGATCGAGCCCCGCATCAGTCTCTCTGCTCAGCAGGGAGTCTGCTTCCTCCTCTCTCTCTCTCTGCATACTTGTGATCTCTGTCTCTAAAAAAAAAAAAAAAAAAAGAATCAGGACTGCAATTTCTTGGGATCTCTATCATCTCCAGTGGTCAAAGACACATTGTAAATCTTTGTTGAATAAATGACTGAATAGCTATTGCCGGTCTATCTCTGTGGATTGGCAGGGTAGGGGTGGGGGATGGACCTTAAGGTGGGGGCCTTTTTTGCTATGGGGAGACATTCCTGTAGCTACATCCTCCAGAGGTAGGAAATAAATGCTTACTGAAAGCATGAATGGATTACCTCCCTTCCATGGCAGACAATGCATTAAACAGACTCCCTACCCAAATTGTCCCTTTCTCTTTTTTTTTTTCCAAATTATTTTTTAATATTCACAATAGCCTTGTATATCTATTTTGACTTACTTGTCTGGTGTCTCCTCATAGTAAATTCCTAGGGCTGGAATAAAAGAGAATGCACATTCTAATTTCAGTATCTGCTTGCAATCAGAGATGTGCCTTTAAGCTTCCTGCAGCTTCTGTAAAGCACACAAGGCACTAGCACTGACCCTCCAAGGAATCCCCAGTCTCTTGGCAGTGTGCTGCGCTGCAGCTCAGCACTTCACCAGCCCCAACTACCTTCCCAACATTTATATTCTATGTCTTAGGGGTGAGAAGACCAGCCAGAAGATGCACAGTGTTTGTGTCTGGGAAAGCGCCAAGTTTCTGAACTGCTAAAAAAATAATAACATCTATTCCTGAAGAGACTTTGCAAAATCTGGATGTAAGTATAAAGATGACTTCCTATGGCTTACCACAAAGTTGTATTAAACCTGTTCTGACTGAGATGACAGAATGAGGCTGACCAGAGGAGCATTCTTCCAGAGTTCGACAGTTCCATGGTTCCCACTATCCCCCACTAAGCTCCCTTTTACAGCCCAAGGGACAAACCAAGCCCATATTCCTAGATACTTGCTTCCCTGTAGGAGCTCCTTCCCTTTTACACTACAAAGATTTATTACTTTATTATGGCACCTTCTTTCTTCCGGGAAACTCCTTCAAATCTTGTGATACTAGCTGGAGCTGTCATTCCCCTAGATTCAGGGATAGATGTGTAACTCATAGTGGTGATGCTGTCAATAATGGACTTGAGACCCAAGCTGGGCCAAGTAGAATTCTCCTTCAAATGTCCCTCTCAGAGCACAATAGACTACAGGGACAGGATGAAGAGAGGATGCAGAATAATGCTAAAACAAGTTGTGGGGACACACAGGCACACAAACACACACACACACACACACACACACACACACACTCACACACCCCATATACAGAAAGAGATTCCTGATGACTTTGAGCCCTGGGTTCCAAGCATTCTTGAGTCGAGCTCCTCATGCTCTTTTTATAAGATGGCATGCTGCGCTGACATTAGTAAGTTGCTTAACCTCTCAGTTTCAGTGGTCTAGGAGCTCCAATATGAACTGGCCCTCCCTATATCCTTAGTTGACCTCATTCTGGGCAACTTGCCTTCTTAGCCACTACTCTGTAGTATTAGCTTTCTTTCAGCTCCCCAAAATGATCAGCTCATGTCCACCATAGGATGTTTGCATCAACCATTGTTCCCACTGCTTCTCTCTCCATTGTCACTTGAGCCTTGCATGGATGCTCTCCCTCCCTCTCTCTCTCCCTTCCTCCTCCCCCTTCTCTCCCTTCCTCCATTCCTTCCTTCCTTCCTTCCTTCCTTCCTTCCTTCCTTCCTTCCTCCTTTTTGCCAGAATTAGAGTGGATTCCATAGAGATCACTTAATTTAAAATAGTTACCACATCACTATGTATCATATCACCCTTTAAAATTGATTGCATAGGATGCCTGGGTGGCTCAGTGGGTTAAGTCTCTGCCTTTGGCTCAGGTCATGACCTCAGGGTCCTGGGTTGTAGTCCCACATCGGGCTCTCTGCTCAGCGGGGAGCCTGCTTCCCCCTCCCTCTCTGCCTGCCTCTCTGCCTACCTGTGATCTCTCTCTCTGTCAAATAAATAAATAAAATCTTAAAAAAATAAAATAAGATAAAATTGATTGCATAGTGCTTAATAAAACCTGATGGTATTTATTGATTAATTTGTATATGGTCTCATTTTTCCCACTTGACCATGAGCTTCATGAATATAGTTCCTGGCCCAAAGTGAGCACCCAGTGGCTACTAATTGAATGAAAGAGTAGTAATAATAATAGAACCACTCAATATTCACTTTGGCTCATTATTTGCCAGACACTGTTCTAGACATTTTATGAGTTAATAAATTAAATCTTTGCAGTAGTCCTATATGAGTTCAATACTTTTACTATCCCCATTTTACAGATGATGAAACTATAACAGAGAAGTTGAAAACCTCACAGAACAGTGCTTTGAGCAAAATGCACACTTAAATATTTTTAACATTTCATGTGTTGATCAATACAAAGGAAGATAATTGACTAAACAGGAGAAAAAAAGGTGAAGGAGACTCAGGGCATGCCTGCTGCTCTGAATATTCAAAAAACAAGGATGAGCTCTAATAAGAATATAAAGGAAAGGAAAGATGGAAATAGAAAATTAGTTTTCTAAAGTTGTCATCACAAAATACCACAAACTGGGTAGCTTAAAGGGCAGACATTTATTTTCTTACAGTTCTATAGGCTGAAGTCTGAGCTTAGGGCATTGGTATGTTTGGTTTCTTCTGAAGCCTCTCTCTTTGGCTTGCAGATAGCCACTTTCTGGCTGTGTCTTCACATGGGCATCCTTCAGTCTGTGTGGTCTGGGTACTAATCTCCTGCTTGTATAGGACACCTGTCATATTGGATTAGTGAGATGCATACATAACCTCATTTTACTTTAATTACTTCTTTAAAGGTCCTATCTCATATACAAATATAATATACATTCATACACAAATATAATCACATTCTGGGAGTTACTGGGTTTTAGGACTTCAGCATATGAATTTTGAGGGTACACAAATCAGGCTGGAATAGAGGAAAGGAGTAAAGTGTAAAAATGAGTAAAGGTCAATGGGATCAAGGAGAGGAAAAAGGCTGGGATGTAGAGCTGAAGGTATAAAAGAAATTCCTGCATAGTTTGAATACATTATGTAGGAAATGAAGGTGAAGGAAAAAGAACCAACAAAGAAATCATAAAATACATCAATGTGTTCAGTAAGCAAAATAATAAAAGAAGTTGAATAGTTTCCCAAAGATGAAACAGAGCACATAAAAGATTATCAGAAAAAATAAGGCAGATGAGGGGTAATGAGGCAAAAATGGATTAAGAGAAGGAAAAGAAGGGGAAAAAAAAAAAAAAGGAATCCAGTTCTACAACACACTGGGTTTATGGCGGATTTCGTTTCTGTTTTGTTTTGTCAGATGACCTGTCATTTTGTAAGCTTGAATAGGGCAGCACATGGTTTCTATGACTAAAAACCTTACTGATTTGAAGTATTATAAGAAGGCAATGCTGATATTGGAAATATCGTGGAGATAGAGTAAGGAATACTCTCCTATATGACAGCACTGATCTGTGTCATAAGAGAAAGTATATCAGCAGCGTTTTACAAAGCTTCGGGGGGCTTTAAAAAGCAAAGAAATTGAGATTGAGTTAGCTGGGATCCGACAGCAGGTTTAACAGGAGATACTGTTTTGCTACTACTCTCACCAAGGGAGTTCAATTTCAACAGTGCTAATCTTTCCACAGTGGTGTAAGTTTAAATTTTGTGCCCCTAAGGAAAAATTTCCAAAGTAGTTCCCATTGAACTTGCCTCCCAGAAATTCTTACTTCGTGCACTATCCAGGTACCACATAAGCCTCTTCAGGGGCGACTGAACCTCTCTCTCCACTGATTAACATCCCTTTGACAATTCAGATGTGCATTCTCTGTTCCAACAGGGTTAAATAAAGGTTCTATTGTTTTATAAAACTTCCAGCATGGGATTTCAAGGCCAAATTATTATTTTTTCATTCTTATTTCCACGTAATTTTGCCTTCCTTATTTTCTGACTTCTGTACTGCAAAGTAATATAATGCTTTCAAATATAATTCTAGGTTTTCTTTATTTTAGTTATATTGATACACATCAATGTAACCATTTTTATTCTATGTTTTCTTCCATGTAACAAATTCACAGTCCTTGAATAAAAGAAAAATAATTAACAATATAATTTCTTCTTTTACTTAAAAGTGAGAATATATTTTTTTCTAGTTCTAAGTTAGGCTGAGAATCTGGAATGTCATGCATTTATTGTATGCACTAGTGTTTCTTTAATTTAGAGTTTCTGGATCAACTGCACCAAGATCTCTTGGGTGCTCTGAAAAATGGAGATTTCAGGTACCTAGTCCATATCTATTGATCCAAGATCTCAGAGGTGGGCCCTGTGAAACAATATAATAATCTTCCCAGATGACCCTAATGCTTATTAAATTTTGAGAACTGGTATATACTTTAAATACAAGAACTAAAATTCAGTCCCAATAAATCACCTTACTCAGATATCAAACACTTTATTATAATTTGTTATACATGTAAATTTCATATATATATATAGTATTTTTGTCTCCTTAAAATTTTCTTGAAATGATTTTCCAACTTTGTAATTTATCTGAGTTTCTCATGAACACTTGGAAAACTTTCTTTTCTTTTTGCTTTACAGACTTTGCTATAACATGGGAGTATCAATTTAACGAACTTAAAGTAGATCACACATACTAGCAAAGTCAAAAAACACTTTGTGTCTGACTGTGGTCTTGACTGAAACAGGCTGGTTTACACAGGGAACCTGGATATATTAGATGGGAGGATTCAGTCATTTGAATCAAGAAAAACTTGCTCCATTACACATAACCTCCAAAGATCATATAAACCCTTTCTTTCTTCAAAACTTGGCAGTATTGGGAAAATATAATTAAAAATAGTATCTTCCTTGGGGCTCTTGGGTGGCTCAGTTGGTTAAGCGTCTGTCTCTTGATTTTGGTTCAGGTCATGATCTCAGGGTCCCGAGATGGAGCCCCACATTGAGCTCTACGCTCAGTGGGGAGTCTGCTTGATATTGTCACCCACTCCTTTTCCTTCTGACCCTCTGTTCTCTTTCTCTCTAAAATAAATTAATTAATCCCTTAAAAAAACAACAAAATCTTCCTTCAACTTTGAAATTGTCTATACAAAAGTAGTAGAGTTTTGTAAAAAATTACAAAATAATACAAATTTTTCATTTTTACTTTATTTTATTTTTATTTTTATTTATTTATTTATTTTAAGATTTTTTTTAAAATTTATTTATTTGACAGAGAGAGATCACAAGTAGGCAGAGAGGCAGGCAGAGAGAGAGAAAGGAGGAAGCAGGCTCCCTGCTGAGCAGAGAGCCCGGTGCAGGACTCGATTCCAGGACCCCAAGATCATGACCTGAGCCGAAGGCAGAGGATTAACCCACTGAGTCACCCAGGTGCCTCTCTTTGCCCATTTTTTAACAGGGAGAATTTTTATGTTTAATTTGTATTTGTCTGTATAATCACGATTGCTCCTAAGTGTGAATTCTTAATTAAGAATGATGAAACTGGCACATCATCAGACAAAGGCTTTTTGGGCTGCCTTGGCACTTGTATCATTAAATTTACTATTTCCAAATTTTTTCCCTTATTTTCCCTAGGAACAAGCGTCTATGTTTAGAAGACAAGTGGATAGGGTTATTAATAGTCATCACTTGGTAGTGATAAAACTGACACTCAAGGAAACAATTAAATTATAAACTTGCTTCCTAATTCTATCATTTCATCATAGAAATAGAAATACATATTATTGATGTTCAGTTATAAGTAGGAATGTACATTACAGATGTTCCATTGGCTCGTGACTTTTAGTCACTGGTTTTGAACTCTAAACTGGACCAAGAAACTTTCATTTTAAGAATGCATGATCAATACTGAGATAGCCATAAATATTTGCTAGGAGATTCTGTTCAGAAAAGGGCACACACAGACTTGGTATTTTATTTGAAGGGTGCTCCTTTGGACATACCTGGGGCCATCTGGACCATCTTTCACAGTGATGCTTGAATCCTTTGCCTTCTAAGGAAGTAGAGTTACTTGTGTAAGTGTTATTCCCACTGCATTCCTTTGGCTTTCCACATAAATATGCAACACATCATTTTCTCACTCCACTCCAATTTCTATATCTTTGAAAAATGAGCCATATGAACTGGTTGGGGCCAGAGGGGAATGCTCCTAATTTAGCAAGTGGCAGTGGGATAAGATGGGGCCCCATTTGACTCAAGATGTTTACTCTTAAGGGGTTGGTTCCCAAGGAGTTAGAGAGATAGTTCTTGGGCTTCAGTCAAAGAAAAGAATAACACAGCTGCCCTCAGCAAGGGGGAATTCCAGCATAATGGATTGGCAATGGAAACAGTTTAAACCAATATAAATATAATAGCCACCCACTGAGAGGCAATTGACACGCACCAGGCCAGCCTTGTGGTGATGTGCTTGGCCAACATAATCCACCCAGGAGTATTTTATGAGGCTCTCTACAAGGAAAATCGGTGGAGAGAGTAGAGGGACAGGGCAACTCCAAAGCGTGCACTAAAACTTTTACAGAGTCCTGCTTCAGGAGCATTTCTACTTTCTGTGCCACAGAAGGAATAGCATCTGTCCTGGCTACTTCTTTAAGAAGTAGATTTTTTTTAAATGCCAAGCTGGTCTTGATTTTAGTTCGGATTGTGCCCTTAGATGGCTACATGGCTCTGGGTATGTTACCTCCCCACTCTGCTGCAGTGAAAATAAAGGTTTAAATTGGAGAGTCCCTCGAGAAGAATGACAAGACCCAGACTCAGAAGCTAGGTTCTCTGGGTGCCATTCCAAAGTACTTCTCATGGGAGCTGTGTGACTCTGGGTTTCTTAACCTCTCATCCTTACTTTGATCATCCATAAGAAAGGAATAATACTTTTCTCCCACACTTCTTACAAGTATTAAGGGAAATATCTATGTAAAGGCACTTTCATCATGCCAAGCCCATGATGAGTGCCCATTAACTGCTAACCCTCATCATCAGAGACTTCTAAGATCTCTTCCTACTCCTAATACCTATGATTCTTATAATGTTTTGTCATTCCTATGTATAGTCAAGTTTTAATGCCTAAGGGAAACTCTCTTTAAGATGTCTATTGATAATTATATTTTCTGGCTTTACACTTCTGTAAAGAAAATTTATTTTATGCCTTTGACTCTAAATCATTAAACATTGATTCAGAAAATCTCCCCTTTCCATTAGGAATTCCATCTAGTTTCCCTGGATCTGTTTACACCTCTTCTTACCTTTCAGAAACTGCCTGAGCAGTATAGTCCCGTTCTGCTCAAGATTGATGGTACAAGTTTCTAAATGTTAGGAAGTATTCTCCAAGGCACTTCTATGAGTGGATGACTCTACATGAATTAGGCACACAAAAAGAAATATATCTCATTAAACTGAAGAATTACTCTACCTAAACTACTACTTAATCAGTTAATAAGTAAAGTATGTTTACATCTGTCATCTGCATCACAGTGTATGAGGAGAAATGAGAAGATAGATGCAGGAGGGGCACCTGGGTAGCTCAGTGGCTAAGTATCTGCTTTGGGCCAGGTCTTGATCCCAGAATTCGGGGATCAAGCCCTGCATTGGGATCCCTGCTGGGTGGGAAGCCTGCTTCTCCCTCTCCAACTCCTTCTGGTTGTGTTCCCTCTCTCACAGTCTCTCTGTCTCTGTTAAGTAAACAAATAAGATCTTTTTAAGAAAAAAAAGAAGAAGAAGATAGATGCAGGAAACTTGATCTCACACCCGTAAGGGGAACATGTACATGATTTGTTTTGCTTCCCAGAATAAAATGAGACAGAGGTGCATTACTGTCTGCAGCGTAGGACAGGCTGTAATACTGAAAAGGGTATACATTTTTGTAAATGATATAAGCTCGCCATATATTCCAGTAGTTAATTTTTTTAAGTTTTCCGTGATGAAAAAAAAAAAAGGTTATTTCATTTCATTTCCATTATAGAATAAGAAAAAATTTAGAAAATAAACTTGAAATATAAACTTTGTAAAACTGTTTTAAATAACTATGTTCATAATGAAATATTACTAGCATGAAATCCCTACAGCATGTGTTGCTTATTGCAGATTTTCGTTTTTGTAAAAAAAAAAAAAGTGATGCTAGGTTAGGCTTAGTGCAGCCTAATTTCTTAAATTAAAAAAACAAAAAACAACACAAAAAAACCCGCACACACACAAAAAGCAGTTTTGGGTGTGGTATTACCCTGCTAGTAACCAGAGCAGGAATAATGCCATTTATTTACCTGTGTTCATCAAGTGTTTTTGTGAAGTCTGAGTACCTCAGAACTCTGATCATCTTTTTGGAGCGTGGTGGTTCATTTTATATGAACTTCCACCGTGGCATTAATTCTTTATGTTTGCATGAAAGTGGCATACAACTAGGAGAGAAATTATAATGTATGTTAAACACCACTTTTACCGATGTGAATTTTCAGTTAATGAGAATTTGAGAATAAATAGTATTCTTGATTCTGTGATTGGTAATAACTGTCTGTAATTCAGGAACAGCCCCTCATCCATCTGTAAGTAATGTATCTGATATTTCCAGAGATGAAAAGAAAACACTGAAAGTACTCCAAGACCACACACTGCTCATGGACATATTTTATTTAAAAAGTGTAAAACCTAAAGCACCGCTATGTATGTGTATGTTCCTGTCATGCGTATTTATTTCAGGGCTGTTTATGAAAAGTGTTTTTTTATGAAACTCGGTTAAGCAATTGGAAACATCAGGCAAACACCTTTTCCTCACAAGGAATCTCAAAAGGCCAGGGAAGGTCTTTGTTTAGAAGTTATAATCTGATTCCCCACAATGTTCACATCCATATTTGTGGGAAACACTGGACCAAATTTTCATTTCAGCACCCTGACCAGAGGAAAGTTTCCTCTCTGAAAATATGTATGCTTATATATAGGTTTGTGTCAGGGAGATAGGGGTGGGGAGGGGTCACATACCCTGAAAATTAGAGCTTTTGTCCTGTAAAGTCAATGAATTCCTGAAGCTAAAAACTTTTCCATAAAGATTTTACTTTCCTTTGACTTTACAATATAAAAACAAGAAAAGCAATGCTTTATTATGTTTAATTCAGGCAAATTATGTAAAAATATTTACAGGACATATTTGAACTGTAAAGTGCTTTCAAATGACCCAGTTGAGACAATCATAACTTTTCTAAACATTTGTAATATTTTAGGGACATGACCAATTAAAATGATTGGTTACAAAAGAAATTTCTGACCAAGTAGCCAAATTATTAATTAGAATAATACTGTCACAAATTTAGAAAGAATATGAGCAGATTTATTTATAGTTGTAGCTTATACAAGATAAATTTCAGTATAATTTTTCACATTTTCCAGTTTCCACTTTATCCACTAAATTCCATGCTCTTCTACTCACAAAATTTTTACTTGTTTAGGTTAACAATCTGTAAAGCAGTATTCATCCTATATCCATACGTTATGGAGATCTAGATTTGGACACTATTACTCAGTGGACACTGTTACTCAGAATCCTCTTGTATACATATGGAGAGAAGTATAATCCTCACTTTAAAGATGGAGTAATCTGGGTAACAGAAATAAAGAGGTTAAAAGTGGTCTAGATATGACACGACTGCACTATTTACCATCATTTTGGTAACTGACAAATGATTGACAGCAACACTTGACAATGACATGATTTCCCTAATGTGTTGATAAGAGATGAAAGGGGTAATTTTGAATAAAAAAGAGTTTCTGGGTTTCCAAAACCTGCATTCTAGAACTAGTCAGAAATTCCTGTTATTGAAACTTTTATTGAAAGAAAATTTACAAAATACTGAGGTGAGAAATTATTAAGGATTGGGAGATGTTTTAAATAGTTTTATCTTCATTTCTTTTACTTTGCATTCTCTATAATTTGCTCTTTAAATTAAAAATAATTTTAATTCTAAAAAAATACAAATAAAAATGTAAGATGATCAAAAATTTTCCAAAAGGAGTAACAAACCATCTAGATGTCAAGAGGCCCTTAGTATTAATGAATTACTAGAATTGGGTCCCAAAATGGCTACAAGAAGATAAACACATTGGTATATTCATTTTCTTTTTTCTTTTCTGACAGAAGAAAATAAACATTTGTCTGTAGAAACAAACTTTTTCCTGGGACTAAATTTTAGGAGAAATTTATCATCTGGTTCCTTGTATAAGAGGTGCGGAATAACATAATAGACAAAGTCTGTAAGAAACAAAAATACTGTTCAAATGGACAGTTCTGGTATTGATTCACTTTAGAGGCTGAAAACATAACATTAAATTGTACTCCGTGAAAGCTTTTCTGCAGAGGATAAGAGGAAATGGTCAAGGTATTCCACTTTCTGATGATTAAACTTGATAGTGAGGATAGCACCTGGAGACTAGGAGAAGGGGTAGTTAACATGCCCATTATACTGCCTCCAACATCATATGTCTTATGAGAGCCTTTGGTCTGTGTTGGGTGACAGTTAACTCACGACTGAATTCTCAGAGGTTCCCGAAGTGCAGATAGTCTATGTTGTGCGCTAAAGTTAAAAACTTATAGTTAAGAAGGAAAAGTGGTTACTGAATTGAGAAAGTTTAAGAGAGAAACTTATATTCTTGCCCAGACAGAAGGTCACCTCAATTCATCTTCAGTTGTAGGAATAGGGTTACCTAAAAGTGGTGCCAATCTTTCAGAAAGAAGAGTGTTTTATCTTGTAAAGCATTTCAAAGTATATTTGGCTGAACCGCTGTGTTCAGTGCGGCATTACAGAGACGAGATGACTTCAGGATGAAACATATTTATGGCAAATGTTATCAAAGACTCTAGTCCATTGGAGGTGAAAAGTCTTCCCATGGTCCTTGTAAGATGTCTGATTTTAAGTAAGTTATGCACATAAGTGATGAAGGACAATAATCCAACTTTAGATTTTACGCTACTGTTGGTGAACATCAAAGTAGAGTGGACAAAGAGACAACGTCTTTGGAGTCAGAGAAACTTTGAATCTTGGATATCTATCTCTCCTTTGTTTTCTGACTGTATGCAATTTCATCTCTCCACATGTCAGCTTTTTTAAAAGGAAAAATGCAAAAGAATAGGTTTGAGGCATGAAATGAAGAAAGATGTATAGAGTTTGCACGTATTCAATGACTATTTCCCACATCATCCCACATCTCATTTGGCAAGTACCAGTTAGCTTGCTTCTAAAGACTAAGATAGTAAGGCTGAGAAAATAAAACATCAGCACAGCTGGTTATACTACTTGTCCTTCAACATAGCCATTTTCCCTCCCCACCCTACCCCTCCAATATGCTAGTTGTGAATTGGAAAGACTCATACAAAGGTCTTATTTTTATCATATGGTATGTGTTGAAATCATAGAAGAAGCCAGTGTTTCTCAAAATGTGGATCCTAAATCAACTACCTAAGAATCACTGAAGGGGTTTGTCACACACCTTTTCACTAGGTCAGTCCCATTGATGTTCATTCTCTGATTACCAGGAATCTTCCTCTTTAAACAAGTGTTCTAGAGTTTGAGAATATCTGTAGTTAGTAGTGAAATGTCTGAATTCCAACTCCAGGGAGTCAACCCTACAGAGCAACATCTTTAAAAACCCTAATCTCCTCCCTGCCATTATAACAACACATCCCATAATATGCATTGGGGAACATTATCAAGAAACAGGAAGTTTATGCCTACAGATATCCTCTTGAAGCTCAGTGTAGAAGACTGTGTTTTCCAGATGTTGTTCACCAATATACCTCATCTGCATACTCTTACAATAAAATGCAATTAGAGATGGGGGGTGTCTATGTGCCTTCCCCCTTGAATGTGAGTGGGCCTGTTACTATAAGAGAAGTGATTCTATGTGTCCTCTAAGGCTATCAGAAAAACATTATTGTTTCCACCACGTCCTCTGGGAATGGCTGTCCTTGGAACCCAGCCACTACATTACAAGGAAGCACTTGGAAAGGCCATCTATAGGCACTCTGACCACAGCCCAAGGTAAAGTTCCTATTGACCAGCCATGAAAATGAAAGTGCCTTCATTTGCTTCCAGCCCCTAGACTTCAAGCCACCCTAGATGACACTAAGTAAAGTGTGTGAAGAAAATAAATTCCAGATTTGTGAGCAATATAAACTCTGTCATTAAAGTCACTGCTAAGTTTTGGGATAGTTTGTTATGCTTCGATAGATAAAAGGGATAGCAAAATTGTAGGTGGTTGTTTTTATGAGTTCCAACTGGTGATGTTATTTTCCTTTTGTGGACATCTGGTATTTTCTGATCTGTAGTCAATTTATCCAACTGGTATGTCAAATTTCAACTGTAAGTTTGAGATTTCTTAAGGGCTGGATTAGGCAAATGACATTACATGGCTGCACTGGAGTCAATATATAAAGGTGGCTAACTATATACTCACTCGTGAAAGGAAACTGTTAAATCATGTAAAATAAAAGGGAGTATGGGATTGAATATCACTAGCCAAAGGTTAGGAAACTAGGTTAAAGAGTTGAAAAAGGTAGTATCTGAATAAATGTAAGAGAAATGCAAGATAAATTGATGAGAACAGATTAAGCAAATAAAGCTGAATCCAGTTCCATCTGAGAGTTTATAAGTCTTTCCAAAAAAAAAAAAAAAAAAAAGAAGAAGAAGAAGCATTATTCTAAGGCCTGGAGAAACCCATAATCCATAACTGGATCCAATATCCCCTGTTCTTCAGGATCTCACATTCCAGTGGAAAAGATAGAGAGATATGTAGACATATGCATACATATTCTAAGAGAGTTCATATTTATGGAGGTCCTAATATAGGCATGAGAAAAGGGAAGAAAGATTCAGGCCAACAATACAGATTAGTATCACAAAGTTTAGGTGAGATTTGACAAGAAGATATTTTGTGAAGAGGGAAGGAAATGTCATTGAAGGTAGTTCCAACTTGAAACATAGAGGAAAGGCAAAAGAATGAGGGTCATGCTTAAAGAATATTTATTATCAATTATGACCTGGAATGGGTTGGCCAATTAGTCAAAGAATGGTAGGAGATGTTTAGTGACTTAAATGTTTTTTGTTTTGTTTTGTTTTGTTTTGTTTTTCATGGAGAAGTCAAAAGTTTAGAACATAGTTGAGGGAATACAATTTGTTTTAGTGATAATAACCAAGACAGCAGTGCAAAGTATGGATTAGAAAGTATTGAAGCAGAAAAACTTGTTAAGAAACTCTTGCAATAGTTAAGTCAATAAGAACCTAAACTAGAGAAGTGGTCAGCAGAGGAAATGCAAGGAATAAAATAGACACAAAATATATCAGGAAGGGAGATATATATGCATATATATATGCATATATAAGATATATATATACACATATATATATATTTATATATATATATATATAATGGAGTCTGAAGATTGATGGCTAGTCGGGGTTCAGTTTGTGGCAAACAGACAGATGATAATGGCACCATTAACAGAAGAGCCCTGTTGGTGGAATGTCCTTATTTGTTTGTGTATGTGCATGGATGGCCTGTGTGGTATCTCCCTCTCTAGCTTTTGAGGAGCTTGAGGGTAGCATCCCTCAATGCCTACTATGTTCTCATAGGATTTGATCAGTAAAGAATTGTTGGATTTTATTGAAATCGTGAAGAAGTGGAGGGGTGGGGTGCCTGGGTGGCTCAGTCAGTTAAGCAATGGACTCAGACTCTTGATTTTAGCTCAGGTCATGATGTCAGGGTCTTGAGATTGAGCCCCACCTTGGAGCTCCTCACTCAGCTGAGAGCCTGCTTGAGATTTTCTCTCTTTGCCCCTTCCTATCCTCTACCCCTGCCTCTCTCTCTCTCTCTCTCAGAAAAAAATAAAAAGGGTGGGGGGGCACTTGAGGGGCACTTGAGTATGTTAAGCATCTGCCCACATTGGGCTCCCTGCTTGGCAGGTAGGCTGCTTCTCCCTCTCCTGCTCCCCCTGCTTGTTCTCTCTCCCTCTCTCTCTCTCTGTCAAATAAATAAATAAAATCTTCAAAAAAATTTTTTTAATGTTTAAATGATGAAGAAAGGAGAGAAGAATGACACTAACATTTATGGAAAGACAATGAGGGCTATCCCAGAAGTTTATGTGCTAGGAGCTTTACACATATATGAAATGTAATCTTTCCAACAATGCTATGAAGTAGAAATGATTATCCCTACTTTATAGGCGGTGAAACTAAAGTACAAGCTGACTATATACAGTAATATATCTATTAAGTAGTTAGTAATTGGCAGAGCTGGTGACCACATCCCTATTTATCTGACTGCACAAATTATGTTTTTTCTTCCCTAGCACTAAGACTTTTCTGAAAAATGATCCATCGCTGGTCATTTTCCAACATCTGTTCCCCGCAGGCCCACACACATACAAACTAAATGTAAAAGATTAAGAGTAACTTGGATTTAACATCATCACTATTCTCTAGTCATTAAGATGCCTATTGTGTTCCCTCTTGCTGGGTGGCACTAGAGGGCAGAGAGAGCATTTCGTAGATTTCAGATCACTTCCATGTGCATTTGATTTTCAACCAAGCCTATGAAAGTTTTCACTATCACTCTGAGAACTGATATAGAGTGGAAGGCATTCTAAATCTTACAAAATATATTAACCTAATATTTGAGAAAGTCAGAGACTCTCCAAAAGAACATACATCCAAAATAAGCTACTTAATAAATTAAATGAACTTCTCCACAACAAAGGGCTACCATTGTAAATAACAGAAAAATATATATTATTTTATAAATATCAAAAGGAAAAATATAACACTAAAAACACATGACTTGGGTTTAGAATTATAAATATATAGTTCCATCATAAAATGTCATCCTTCAAAATATGCTAGGTATGTATTATAGACAGAATATTGGACAACAGGTTTAGAAGGAAGTAGAGAAAACAAAATAAAATTCAAACAGACTACCAAAGGATAGTGCTACTTTATTGTAGAAGATCATCCCACAGTTGTTCTCTTTCAAGAGATTTAAGTGATTTTTTTTGCATGTAGATTTTGTACAAAACAGTGCATGTTTCATGTTTCTGGAATACCTCTGTGTCCTGGAGTAGTAGAAGGTATTATATTTATGATTTTCTCAGATGAGAAAAATTACAGAGAGTATTACATGTTTACTAATTTAGTTAAAGCCACAGTGTTCCTGGAAGGTGTACCTTCAGCATACTCTAAATAGACTTAGAATCCCAGATATCTAATACCCTCTGGGTAAAATCAGACAACCTATGTGCTGGGAAGTGGAGCATTACAATTCAATACTGCTTTTTGGTATCGGTCTTTACATTTCTTTATTGAAACTTTGACACTATTTTTTTTATAATCCAGTCAATGATAATACATCAAAAATGTTTCCCCTGAGGTGTATGTTTTATAGGTACATAACCTTATTTTGGTCCTGAAAGTCCAGAATCTTCCACACTAGCCCATAAAAGATGCTTTATTTATGGATGGATTTATACAGGCCTCTAAAAACATAACCGTTGCTTCGGCAATAATGACCAGCTTAGGACATTTTAGAACATACCATAACAAATATTACTCTGAAAATATTTATTAAGCACATGAACATTTAGAGATGCTTCAGTATAATGCAGTAGTAAATTGTTATGTTTGTAGTATTTCATTTCTATCATACTTTCCAAGTTTGATTCTTCAGATTTAACTAATTATAGCATCTTATTTATTTATTTATTTATTTATTTATTGGAGAGGGAGATTGAGAGAGAGCACGTTCATGCAAGCAGTCAGGCAGGAGGGGCAGAGGGAGAGAGAAAATCCCAAGCAGGCTCCTTGCCCAGCATGGAACCTGAGGAGGGGTTCAATCTCACAACCTAAGATTATGATCGGGCCAAAATCAAAGGCCAGATGTTCAACTGACTGAGCCACCCAGGCACCCCATAATTTTTATTATTTTTAAAGAGTAACTTTGTCATAACACAGCAAATAGGAAGATCTATGTACAAGCGAAGACAAAGGGAAGTCTATGAATGTGTTAACACTTCTTTACAAGAAAGATGATTTTTGGTTTGAACCAAGTTACTGATTGATCTTTATCATCTGTGGGAAAATAGGAGATATTATTAGCATTGTTTGGAAACTTAAGAATACAAGATCAAGTTTTCATTAGCATAATAAGTGATTTATTGGGCTTTTTGTATGTTGTAGGAAGTTAGCCTCAGTCACTTCACAATGATCTGCCGGAGTAGGCAGGTATCTGGAGAGGAATCTGACACCCAGACGGGTCCCCTCTCTGGCCTGGGGTTGAGAAGGGAATCTCCAGTATGTCAACCCTCACTCTTCTAGTTTGCTGTACACAGTGTTGAAATGTTTTGTTTATTTGTGTTAAAATTCTGGGTCTTTCTAGAGGATAATGCAAATGTGTTGGTTTTAAGTCTATAATTATTTTGGGAAGGCTGATGCATCAGAGCACTTTTATGATGTGTTTTCATGTTTCAGGCATTTTAATTACAGATCACATTACCTTTGCATCCAAAATGGTTTTACATGAAAGGAGAACATAAAGAACATAAGAACATATGTTCTTCAGAGAACATAAAGCTTGCCATTATTTAAGCACTGTTATTTTACTGCTTTAGGAAATATTAAAATTCTTAAGGGGACATTTTCACTGACTTTGGAATACATAAAGAAATTAGTGTCACATGCAAATCTAAAACGTATATAAGTGACCTCTAATTTTTATTTACTAAAAAGTAGAAGTTGATAGCCTCTCCAATTTTACTAGATTTAGTCATTTGGGAATTCCAGGGCTTCTTTGAAAAAACAACAACAACAACAAAAATATATACATGAAGACATTTATTACTTTAGGAAGATAAACTGATATAATTAGAAAACATTAGTAACTTTCTATCAGTTGTTTTTTTCTATGATCTAAATGTAAATTGTGATTTCTTTAACATACCCATGGTAAACTATGAAGTACAGTTATTTTCCAGTGTTTTATGATCTTATGAAGTTAGTCATGATACATACGTTAAAATTTTAAATGTTGATTAAAAAATGTTGAAGATTGGGTCACCTGGGTGGCTCAGTCGGTTATGTAGCTGCCTTCGGCTCAGGTCATGATCCCAGGAGCCTGGGATCAAGCCCCACTTTAGGCTCTCTGCTCAGCAGTGAGTCTGCTTCTTCCTCCCCCTACCCTCATGCTCTCTCTCTCTCTGTCTCCCTCTCAAATAAATAAATAAAATCTTTTAAAAAGTGTTGAAGGGGCGCCTGGGTGGCTCAGTGGGTTAAAGCCTCTGCCTTCAGTTCAGGTCATGATCTCAGGGTCCTGGGATCGAGCCCCACATCTGGCTCTCTGCTCAGCAGGGAGCCTGCCCCCCCCCACTCTCTCTCTCTGCCTCTCTGCCTACTTGTGATCTCTGTCAAATTAATAAATTAAAAAAAAAAAAGCGTTGAAGGTCGGAAAAGTAAAAAGAAAAAATACTGTATGTGTATACATATATATCCACAAATAACATACAGTATATAATACATAGGACATATTATATATCCTAAAGTATAGAGGAAATGAGAGGGTCTGCTTCTAAAGGATGGGCTGCCAAAAAGAAGAAAAAAAAAAAAAGGAGGAAAACCCTGATAGGGTTTTCTAGAACAAGCTCACTTTCTTTTGTATATGATATACCAGTCGTAACAGGTACAAAATGACAACAAAAAGTTAAGAGTTCCCTGTTGTGGAAAGAGTTGGAAAGGAGAAAGGGAAGGGAAGATCTTTATGATACACTAAAAATAAAATCCAGGAATAAATTGAATTTTTATGCTATTTTTTATATAATAATGATGTATAAGGGCCTATTTTTAGAATATCTTTAAGATAAAGAGATTTCCCTAGTTTTCTTACAATCTCTCCTTCCATTCCACGTTATATCAAACAGCCATTTGTAGCCATAATTCAAACTCTGCAGCTAATAAAACCATTTACTTTTCTCTCTAAATTTCATTGCATTTGAGAAGATCTGGCTTGCTCGAATCTTGTGCCCTTCATTGACAAACTGTCTTATTCCTTTTGCTTTCTTTGCAAAGGATTCATCCTAGAACCTGATCTTAGTGTCTTTTCTACAACTTCTCTTATGAGGTCTATCAAAACTTTCTTGAAATGTAACTTGATACCTGAAGAACTCAATAAAATCCCCAGGACAGCATTTGTGGCAGAAAAAACTGTGTGTTCTCTTATCTTGTTATTTTCATTAAGATTATATTTAAAATAAATTTTACATGGTAACATGAAAAACAAAATAAGTCAGTTTACAATGAATGAACTTATCACAAAAAATGAAATATAATGCTATGAAAGCTTGCTAATTTATAATCATGAGGAGATCTACGCAGGTTATTGTATTTTGTGGAGTAGTAAGAGTATGAAAAACACTGGATATGAAATTAGAGATATCAAATGTTCTGCATTTATTTTCAAAGGGTTGTCTCACCTATTTCTAATACTTCATAATGCATTAACAAATGTATATAATACTCTTGGTGAAATTTGGGGAATTTTCTCGAGAGCATTATCTATTGGATATTCTGTTTTTGCTGTCAACTGGGTAAACTGCCAAGATCTTTCTGTGAAAATTATGAATACTACCAGATTACTAGAGCTATTGGAGCTCCATGGCAGGTGTTATTTCTTCCTGATAAATTTCACATTGGAAGCTGCTATTTCTCATGTAATATTTAGAGATTACAAGCAAATCAGCACTCTTCCCTGATTGTCCTAATTATATGAAGCACCCCATAATAAAAACAATGAATGTATGAATTCAAAATGAAAAAAAAAATACCCTTTTATTCACATATGGGACTCCAACTTGAGTGAATATTTTTCACTTTAACTGAGGATACCTGGAAGGAATTGCTCTATTTGAGTTAAATAATCAATCTATATAAACTTTGCATTTTATTTTATTTTATTTTTTCTTTCAAGATTTTATTTATTTATTTATTTATTTATTTATTTATTTAT
>ML110169.1:56956-149772 GCA_003697995.1 Taxidea taxus jeffersonii | reverse complement strand
ATTTCTTTCCTTCTTTGTCAAGACAACACACAGTGAGCAATATTTTTAACTTTATTACCTTATTCATCATTTCCTGATTTTTAAATAAAAGACATTTTCTTAGTTCTTTGTTCTTTCTATGCTTCCTTTCTAGATGGTCTCATCTTATCTCATGGCATTAATATTCATTTTCAATAATAATAATAATAACGTGCACTGTTATAACTCATATCAATCATTGACTAATTTAATCCTCAGAGCAAAACTAATTTCACTTTGCAGGTGATGAAACTGAGCACAAACCGAGAAGTATAGTATCTTGGTCAAATGTATAAAGCTAGCAAGCACACAGTAGTTCAGGGATTCAAATTCTGACACTTTGGCTCCAAGCTCATAACTTTAGCCCTTACACTATACGGACAGTATATTTCCAGGCCTGACTTCTTCGCTGAGCTCCAGACTGTTATTTCCCAACTTCTTACCCAACATCTGCATTTGAAAGCCTCACACACATCTAAAAAGCAAACATATCTGACACTGATCTTTGAGCTTTCTCCTAAGCCCACTTAATTTATCTTTCCCATCTGCATGGTAAGAGCCTCTGTTGCTCTGAACTCATCTGCCCTTCTGTTTCCAGGAACATTAGCCTGGACCACAATTCCAACTTATTCCCAAAACAGGTTCTTTGTACTTGCTCTTCCGATTGCAGAAATGTTCTTTCCTGAGACTGTACATGACTTGCAATCTCGCTTTACTTAGGTTTGTGCTCAAATGCTACCTCCTCCAAGATAACCACTCCGAGTAAAATGACCTCCTCACTACTTATTTTTCCTCAGTCTCTCTCTGCCTGCCTGATTTTATTTCTCTTTATAAGACGTTTCACCATCTGTAATTAAATATTTGTTTTTGGTTGCTTGTCATCTATCTCTCCATTAAAATGAAAGCCCCATTAGGAAAGACCTCATCAAGCCATTCCCTTGCTCTTGCAAAGCATTTCTTGGCCATTTTCTAAACTCACTTTGTACTCTTTAGCCCATTTCTTCTGCTTTCAGTTTCTTTCTTTCATTATCATATTTACCTAACAATAATAATGTAATGGTATTTTTGCTATGAAGATGTCCATGATTCCTCCAGTTAAAAATTTATCCTTGTACTTTTATACAAATCCTCTACTTGAACTTCCGTCATGGATTTCATATCATATTCTGCCTTCTGCCTAGTGGTACGGTATATGTGCCACTATTTTTCTCTGTCATGGAATTATGTTTAATTTCCATTCCAGTTAAAAAACAGTTATTAATACACTCACAGTTCCTTTGTCTGGCAACAATGTCTTACCATTTTTATATTTTTTGAAGGCCTGACATAGTAACTTACATGTATAGTAACTTAGAGTACTCAATAAATGTTTGTGAAATTGGTGAATCCTCCCATTCCTGAAAAATACATTCATTTTTTAAACTGAGTCATGTAACATAGTTACTGTAAAATTTAATTATTTGGGGGAAAAAAAGCTCTCATTAATATGGTAAAGCAAATAATAATGTTCTCTCTTCTACTTATGTATTTTGCAATGTTTTGCTTGTTTTGTATTGTTTTTTATGTAATGGGTTCTCCTACAGAAGGAAATGGCTGTAGCTCTCACTGACTTTCCACCATCTACTATTCCTGGTATATTGCCTATGGTAAATTGAAAACTGAATGATATGTACTCCCCTCTGAGGTTGTATTTGTTAAGTGACCCACATTGAGTAGGTCAGATTCACAATCACTATTAAAAACCCAGGGAAGCTCAGGAAGCAGCATTTCCTCTGCCTTTTGCAGCTGCTTTCCTAATCTTCTTTCCCTTAGCAATGACAGGCAGGCTACTGGGAGGCCTCCCACATCCCTTGGACTTGAACTTCTTATACTGACACTAGCCTCACAGATTAGTTTGGCATAAATAACAGCTGCTTTAGCCTCTTGTGGATATAATTTTTGACAAACTATCTGATGTCTTATCTAAGAAACAGGACTAGAAATATCATTGGAGGGAGATTTCATTTTGTTTGTTGAACTAGTAGAATCCAAGGTTTGTGTGTAATCCAAAAATATCTGTCTTAAATGTCAGGTGTTTGTTTACTCACAGAAACTAATACTTCATCTTTTTAGATTAATTGTATATTCCCAAATCTCAAAAAAGGGAATACTACAACTACTATAGTTTATTAAATCTAGATATACACCTGCTATTGTGTGTTTAACACCATAAAAGAGCTATAAATTCAAAATAACACAATTATCAATTATATGTTTTTCATCCAGTAATCCAAATCATATCCCAATCATTGTTGAGTTTGTTGAAAAAAGGAATGGAAAAAATTGTAAAATGTCCCAACTTATTTGCTTCTTAAAAAACAAGGGTCTTTAGGGTTTTTCTGGTTCTCTAAAATCTTTTACCTCATTAAAAAGAAGTTCCCTATATTCCGTAAGTTCAGTCTTGGAATGAATTATTCTTTTTGGTGGTTGTGTCACACTGTTGGCCATACTGAAAGTATGAGTAATATATCCTGTGTGTGTGTTTGTGCATTTGTATGTGTCCTTTTCTAAGACATGAAGTGCAGTCTAGTAAGGTTTCCATAAATTAAGCTAATGTGATTGACTTCTTCTAACCTAAATTCAAAGCTTTATCCTGTTAATTTTGGTCCATCATTCTAGGCAACCAAAATTATGTTGAAATTTAGTCATGTCACCTAATGAAATGGCCACCCCCTTTTGTTTTGTTTTATCTAAAAACTTAATACAGAACAAGCATAACTTCCACCCAGGGCTTTCACAAAATGCTAAAGTGGCAGGATACAAGACACAAAGCTTTGAGGAACCACTCTGGACAAATATCAATATATACTTGCTAGATTATTGTAAAGGAAACCTCCAGATTTCCTCCCCTTGTCCTGGATCCCTTGCCACCTATTCTTATCCTGAATTATAGGAACACAGTTAAAGCAGGAGTTAGATCGTGGCAGTCCTTGTTCAAAGTCTTTTTCTCATGCCTACTAAAATGTTTATGCTTTATCACTTGGTTATCTAATTGGAAGAAACCATGGTTTGGTTGGTACTGCTTGCTACTGACCCACTTGGACTCCCAGTGAATTCTTTTTGTTTCTCTACCTTTAACTAAGGAGTGTAACAAATTTTCCATTTGTTCATTTAGAAAAAATTGGGAAAAAAATCTAAAAGTCATGAAGAAGTAAAATGTACTTCTAATCTAGTAAAATCAAGCTAGATATATATCTTTCAGTGCTTTTATATAATGCATAATATAAGAAGTACAAAAGGGATAAGGTTAGAGCAATAATACTTCTGTAGTTGACTGAATAGCATTCCCCAAAATTCATGTTCAGCTGAAACTCCGAATGTGACCTTATTTAGAAATAGGATCTTTGCAGATGTAATTAGAGACCTAGAGATAAAATCATTCTGACTATAGAGTGGGTCCCTAAATCCAATGACTGTTGTCCTTATAAGGAATGGACAGCAAAACAGAGATGTCTGTATTAATACCAGACAACAATTAGAGTTATGTTGGCACAAGCCAAGGGATGCCTGGGAACACTAGAAGCTGAAAGAGGCAAGAAAAGATCCTTTCCTACAGTCTTCAGAGGAAGCATGTCCCTGTTGAAACCTTGATTTCAGACTTCCGACCTACAAAACTGTAAGAAGATAAATTTCTGTTGTTTTAAGGCATCATAGCATCTCTCAGTAATATTTAATATGTCATAGCATATCTAGGAAACTAATATGCTGTATAAATATTTTCTTAAATTTTTTAAAGATTTAATTAATTTAAAAAGGTTAGTGTCTTTTGTCTGTTCTTATAATTCCCACTTAAGTTTCACTGATTTGAAAAATAAGAGGTAGGGAAGGGATGAAGTCTGAAAAAATCAAATGCAAAGAAAACACCAATTTAGATTAGCTTGGTCACATTGAACTATATAAATTGCCCCAGCGAGGAGGATGGTGGTGGGAAATTAAACATGTAACATAGATGAGTTACTTCTGAGATGTTCCATGAAAACATTTTACATGTTGAGATACTGTTGAGGAAAGTCTACTGTCTCTCCCCTCTTGAAGGCCAGTGGTATATTTTAGTATGTGCTGGGGTAAGTAAACCTGTTTAAATTTGTGTACTGTAACACCAGCCAATATCTAAAAACCTTTTCTTTTCTTCCCACAGAAAACCTATCCATGTCCTCCAGAGATAACATTCTGAGAAATTCACTTTAGAAAATACAGCTTTGTCTATTTGAAATCATCTGACTTAATTTAAAATGTGGGCTAATCCATTTTACACTAAAATCAATGAAAATACATGTGTCATTCATTCTTTCAGATTCTAGTTCTACCTTGGGTTTATATGCAATTCATAGGGACACTGTTTGATAATACATGAGCATGTAAAACCTCTCACACATGTATTTTCAGATTTCACCTTTCTGGAGACAAGAGTGACCCCTATAAAGGAAATATAGAAAATGTGAACCTAAAAAGGGAAAATTTCAACTAGTTGCCAGTGTGTGGTTGACAAAATCCAGGCTTTAGCAGTTGAACCTTTAAAAAGTGGATTTTCCTCCTACAATCCACATAGGAAGTCCCCAGCCTTCTCAATATTAAAATACCTGAAAGGTTTAGCAATACTTTTCAGACATCTGAGTCTCTGCTCAGATAACTATGCAGATCTTGAAAGAAGCTCTCCTTCAAAACAAAATTAATCAAAAGATTATGTAACTAATGTGTTCTAGTGGACAACTGTTCAGAAACTACAAAAGGAAGGAAAAACTGGACTTCTAGGCCTAACTGTATTTATACATAAGAAGGTAACATAATGTAATAACAATAGCAATGAATTTTGTCAGGAAATCTGGGTTTGGATTTTAGCTCTGACAAATACTAGCTGAAAAAACTTGGACAACTTAACCTTGCATGTCCTCAATTTCCTAATAAACAGGAGTGGTTTGGCAAACAAATCAGTGAGACCAAGATCATGTTCAGGATCAATTTAAGGATGGCATTTGAAAAGAAGCTATTAACTGTAAAACACCATACAAATTAAGCTGTTTATTATGTATTTCTTTTGTTATTGAAGTAGAAAATATTAAGGTTAATTATAAGAGATAACATATCTAATACCAAGAAAATAGGCCTTCTCATCCTTTTTTTTCTTTTCTTTTTTTTTTTTTTAACAATATCACTAACTTGATTCTGGTAAGTAAAATCACATGAACTCAATCAAAAATAAAATGCGTTGGAGTCTTTTGCTTCTTACCAAGTGAATGATCATTTTAAAAAGCTGTTCATGACTCCTGTTTGTAAATTGGAGTGAGAGAAAGAGAGAGGGAAAGAGAGAGGCCATTCAAATCCATTGAAGTATAAAAGATATATGTTTCTACTAAGCCTGCCAACACCCAAATGTGGCATAATAATCAAAATGAGGAATGCAGGTAAAATAATAGTGCAGAAAGTTTTTAAATGATGTGAGGATAATTGCCTAGTTCGTAAATATTATTTTCAATCAACAGGGGGTTTATTACTCATATTTCTGCTGTAAATATATTATGGCTATTAAACAGGTTTTCCTAGTGGGAAAGGAATTTATATCTAAAAGCAAAGTGGGGGTCTAAAAATACAGAAATACTGGAAATAGGGAAAGCATCTGACCTAATTAAAACACAGCTAAAATTGTATATTTCTGGAGCTCTTTAAGAATGCTAATTTCTTTTTGTTTAGTGTTTTTTATTTCTCAAAGCCATGTAAAATAATTCCATGATCCATCTTTAAGTCTTCATTAAATAAAGAAGGCACTTTGGTTTGTTTCTTGCCTTCAATAAATTTATAATCTAGATACATGTGAAAAGGAATTTCAATAAACAGTAAACTCATTTGAATTGTGTGGCACAGAGTTAAAAAAACATTAGAAGTGAGAAAGTAAAAGAGAAAAAGAGTTCTGGGTTATTTTAATTATAACAATCTTAGAGATGTTTCTAGAATACTTTTGCTTCCAAACATTCTTACTTATCTTATGTTTCTAAAAATGCACTAGTCACCAGATATGAGGTTCAGAAAATATGTTCATTGAAGGCAAAAAAAAAAAAAAAAGGCCTAACTGTGCTGTTAACTTGTATGACATCCCACAAGTCTCTAGTCTTTCAATATCACCATCTTTAGGATGACAAATATGTTTCATCTGGAATTCTAGCTCTGATTCCTTGTAGGAATGTACCTAAAGCACTGTGTTGAAGAATCCAATACCTTCCCTAGAATAAACGCAATGCCTACCATGAACGAAGAGAGAAGAGCTACAACACAAATATCACATTAAAAAAAAAAAAAAAAAAAGATGGGGCACCTGGGTGGCTCAATGGGTTAAGCCTCTGCCTTCAGCTCAGGTCATGATCTCAGGGGCCTGGGATTGAGCCCCACATCAGGCTCTCTGCTCAGCAGGGAGACTGCTTCCCTCCCCCACTCTCTGCCTCTCTGCCTACTTGTTATCTCCCTCTCTGTCAAGTAAATAAATAAAATCTTAAAAAAAAAAAAAAAGAAAGAAATGTAAGGCGCCTGTGGCCTAGAAATTCTATGGATCCATAATGAATATTGAGGAACTTCAAAAGTAGTCAGAAATCACTATGACAAGTATACCAAAGGAAGATTTCTTATAGATAATGGGAATCAAGCTGAAAGTGAGAATGAGTAAAGTTCAGAAAGGCAGAAAGGGCTGAGAACAACAAGAAAGCTTAAGGAGTCCTGAATGGAAATTTACATTCAAGGTTCATTGTAGACAGTGGTTAAGCTTCCAGGCTCTGGCAACAGACTGCCTCATTTCAAACACTAGTTCTACTAGTTCTGTGGTCTTGAATTTGCCCATGCCTCAGTTTACCCATCAGGAAAAAATGAGAAAATAGTTGTATTTATCCTAGAATAAATGGATTAAAGAAGAAGACTAAATGAGATAATAATCACATGATTGAAGCTATCTACCATTATTCAGGTTGAAGTTAAGTTTTATGTAGAAAATCAGTAAAAATGGGTAAAAAAAGCTACGTACAGTCAGATTATGAACCATTTTTAATATCTGGCTAAAGAATTGGTATTTTACCTCCATTTTTTCAGTGTTTGATATATTCTGTATTGCTGAACTGCAGAAACTTCTTGTTATAAAGATTTTTGTAATGGTGACATTCCAGATCAATAGATTTTCTTCACTTACACAGATATAGTTATTTCAAGAAAAAATCATGAAAGGAAGATAATACCATTGAGCAAATTTAATTAAAAACAGCCATGTTCAAAACCAAATCCCCCTCATTCCACTATATGCATCAATTTAGACCTTTATTTGTAAGATAGTTGAACATGTGAGTTCACAGTACAGGTACTAGAGTCAGATACAGAGTGGGACCCAATCCCAGTTAAATTATGCTTTTCAGCCATTCTAAGTTACCCAAGTTCTCAAATCTCAATTTCAAACTTCTCTTTCTATGACCATAATCTATCATTCAAGATACCTTACTCAAGGGGTGCCTGGGTGGTTCAGTGGGTTAAAGCCTCCGCCTTCAGCTCAGGTCATGCATGATCTCAGGGTCCTGGGATCAAGCCCTGCAGGGGGCTCTCTGCTCACAGGGAGCCGGCTTCCCTTCCTCTCTCTCTGCCTGCCTCTCTGCCTACTTGTGATCTCTGTCTATCAAATAAATAAATAAAATCTTTAAAAAAAAAAAAAAAGATACCTTACTCAATCATTCCACACATTGTTTGTTTTGTTTTTGCATTCTTCTCCCCTGCCATTCATTGATTCCTTTAACTTTACCCAACCTACTAGCCTGGTTCTTTTTCCCTTTACAGAATAAACTTCATGTACTTTTTGTTCTTTTATCCTTCTATTATATCTTTCTGGCCAAGTCTTAGGCTAAAACCAATCCAACTGAACACATTTTCTTTTCCAACCTTAGTGCCAAGGATCACTTTATGCTTCAGACTTCAGCTGGGTCCTTTCCATGGCCTATCTCCTTTATCAGTCCTCAAATTGTACTTTCCAAATTCTTTTCAAATCCCTACATCATCAGTTCATTCTGCCTTACTTTTAGCAACTTGTCAAACATTTCACTTACCAAATAAAAAGAGGAGACATGACATGGAAAATGAGAGCACTTCCATTCATAGAATTTTCCTACCTATGTCTCCCCTTGACATTTCCATGTATATTCTAAGGCTGCTACCTTTATCTATTATGGCCAGCCTTCCTTCAGAGCTAATGTTAGATACCACCTCCTTTGGGTGTACTAAGCTTGAAATTATTGTCCCAGTTTTGAACTTCCATAAAATCCCATTATGTTGCACAATCCTTTTAAAGAACTTTATAATTTTTTGTGTGTTTACTCATGATCCACTCCCCTTCACTACTCTATATTGAATGTTAGGGGAAGGGATTATATTTGTTTTAAATCTTTCCTTCCTTAGGCTTAGCATAATACCTGCCACATACTAGACACTCAAGACATATTCATTGACTGAGAAAATGAATAAATTTTGTTTTGCAAAGATTCTTTATTCTCCCAAATCTGAGGCAAGCTAACTGCTGTAATGACTATTATGTATAAGTAATGTTCTGTTTCTTCTCTTCCTTCAGAGTATTCTCTACTCTAAATCCTTGGTATTAAGAGTGTTGTCTCCATACTCTTGTTGACGTTATCTGAGACATTGTTATAATGCCAGAAAGCCAGCTTTGACCCTATACTTACCTACAGTGCATTGTAATAAGGATGATTCATATACACATTAAGTATTGAAAAACATTGCTCTAAAGTAGATTTGGTAATTAAAGTCACTTGGGAACACCCATCAAACAGGAAGCTTATGAGAGAATTATGGAGAAAACCAAAGCAGTTGCTGACAGGCCATTATTCTCTAATATCAGGTACTATTCCTTAATTCGCTTTGTCAACAAATATTTCTCAGAACCAACCATGTTCTAAAAACATTTCTAGAGACTGTGATAAGAACTAGAATTCAGAAAATGGAATTAAACAGTCTGAGAACTCATAATACAGTAGGCTGTTCCCTTTTTGTTGAAAACCTCTCTGGCTATTTAGGACTATTGAAGAGGAGTCACAGTTTAATTAACTAGATAAAGGGGTCCTTTTTTTACTTGAATATTAATGGTTGAAAGTGGTAGGGGTGGGAAGGAGAGAAAAGAAACTTTTTCATAATAGCAGGTATGATGATTAATTTTATCTATCAATTTGACTGGGCCACATGAATTTTTTTTAAGATTTTATTTATTTATTTGAGACAGGAGACAGAGAGTATAAGAGAGAGCATGAGTGGGAAGAAGGACAGAAGGAGAGGGAGAAGCAGCTCTCCACTGAGTTGGGAGCCCAGATGCAGGGCTCAATCTCAGGACCCCAAGATAATGACCTGAGTTGAAGACAGATGCTTAAGTGACTGAGCCACCCAGGTGCCCCCACAGGGTTCTTAATATTTGCTTAAAAATTATTCTGCATATATTTGTGAGGCTGTTTCTGAATGAGATTTTCATTTGCATCATTAAACTGAATAAAATGGTTTATTCTCCCAAATGTGGGTGGGCTTCATCCAATATACTAAAAGCCTGAATAGAACAACAACAACAACAAAAAATAGGCTGAGTAAGGGATAATTTGCTCTCTGCTCAATGGCCTTTGAGCCAGGACACTGGTTTTCTCTTGCTACTGGATTCAGACTAGGATGAGAGCTCTATAGCATCTGCTCTCCTGAATCTTCAGTTTGCCAACCACAGAGAGTGGGACATCTCAGCCTTCATAACTACCTCATGAGCCAAGTCCATATGTATTATATACATATATATCATCGATTCTGTTTTTCTGGAGAACCCAGACTAATACACCAGGTAAGCATGGTAGTTAGGTTGTTCTCACAGAGAATATTGGATGTAAGATAGTCTAAATAGATCCATTAAATCTTGTGATAACTATTCGAATGAAATTAAAATATAAAGACTGTTGCTTTTGACTTCTTTCACTTCCCATGCATCAACACAATACAGCAATTTATAATGAGCAATTTATAATGACTACAATCAGAGAGACAATCTTGACCACATTTGTACAGGCAGTTTCAATCTGTATTGTAATAACTAACTTTTTGTTATTATTCAGATTTATATTTCAATGAGAAAAAAATTAATGAAGTTAAAAATGCAATTCCTCAATCACACTAGCCACATTTTAAATGCTCAAAAGCCATATGTGGCTAGTAGCTGTCATATCAAACGGCAGTGGTATAGAACATTTCCAACACTGTGGGAAATTCTGCTTCACAGTATTGGCTTAAATCATCAGTGGGAGCTTAGGCACCAATAGCTTTCTTTGTAAATGCAGTTTTGTTTAAAACCTGAATAATAATGAATAAGTCCCCCTAAATTTGTCTTGATATGTGTATGTCAGGAAAGTGAAATATCTAAATACTTTAAATCAAACTGGGTTTTTTGTTTCTCAGTTACTCCTTACTCACATACTGGCATCAATTTTTCCAACAACTTATTTAAGGTGATGGAAGGGGTAAATAATAGAATTATAAATATGATATTCAATTATATTATTTAAACTACATGATACATACCAATTATCAATAATTCTTGATAGTTTATCAAAAATTTTTTTAAATAGGATGAGTCTTTGCTCTTTAATAATGATAGTTCTTGTATTTTTATGAATGAAAACTTAGTGTCAGTTCTGTCTCACTGACTTTCTTGCTCCAGCAATGCAAATATTAGAAAGTATCACTTTCAAGCTTTAAGGCTAATAAAGTTAATTATCAAGTTCAATGGAAAAACAAATAACAAGTGGTGTACTAAATTTTAATTTGCGGAGGGAGGTTTCGATGTCCTTTCTTAACTATAGCATAAATTCTGCCTTAAATTTTGGAAGACATGAACAAAAGTCCTATTTTGACTCCTTTTTTTTTTTTTTGCCTACAGCAATATTTTAAACAAATTCTGATATTTCAATTAGAATACTACCTATTGCCAAGCAGGAAACTTTCATTTATTTATTTTTTTAATTTTTTATTTTTTATAAACATATAATGTATTATTAGCCCCAGGGCTACAGGTCTGTGAATCGCCAGGTTTACACACTTCACAGCACTCACCATAGCACTCTCCCCAATGTCCATACCCCACCACCCTCTCCCTACCCACCTCCCCCGGCCCCCCTCAGTTTGTTTTGTGACATTAAGAGTCCCTTATGGTTTGTCTCCCTCCCGATCCCATCTTGTTTCCTTTATTCTTTTCCTACCCCCCAATTCCCCCCGCCCCATTGCATCTCCACTTCCTCATATCAGGGAGATCATATGATAGTTGTCTTTCTCTGATTGACTTATTTTGCTAAGCATAATACCCTCTAGTTCCATCCACGTCATCACAAATGGCAAGATTTCATTTCTTTTGATGGCTGCATAGTATTCCATTGTACCACATCTTCTTTATCCATTCATCTGTTGATGGACATCTAGGTTCTTTTCATAGTTTGGCTATTGTGGACATTGCTGCCATAAACATTCAGATGCACGTGCCCCTTCGGATCACTATGTTTGTATCTTTTTTTTCCTTTTAAAGATTTTATTTATGTATTTGACAGGCAGAAATCACAAGCAGGCAGAGAGGCAGGCAAAGAGAGAGGGGGAGGCAGGCTCTCTGCCGAGCAGAGAGCCCAATGCAGGCCCAGGGTTGGATCATGACCTGAGCCGAAGGCAGAGGCTTTACCCCACTGAGCCACCTAGGCACCCCACTATGTTTGTATCTTTAGGGTAAATACCCAGTAGTTCGATTGCTGGGTCCTAAGGTAGCTATTTTTATTTATTTTTTTAGGAAAGTGTTTTCTAATTGAACCATTGTTTGTTTATCTTTAGATATAATGATGATTAATCATTTGAAATTTATTTTTAAAAATGCAAAGTAATTTGAATAGAACTCCATTTCTTCTTCTCTTTTGAATGATAATAAATATCAACAATCCCTAATTCTTTATATTTCTGATGTAGAATGACATATAATTGTTAAAAATTTCTTAGCAGTTTCTATACCCAAATGCTATTTTTCCATTGCAACTGATTGGAATTCCTCCTTAAAAATTTAGACCACAAGCCTTCCACTTATCTATTATGCAAAGCACAGTTGTAATTCTTAAAGCCATTCATTATAGATTTATTATCACTGCCCTCTATTTGTCTAGACACTTAAATACCCATGCCTTCTCTGCTGCATTTCTCAAGAACTCATTATATTTCTTTTATTTGTTTGGCACATTGATCTCAATTCTGGTCCTTACTTCCAGGTTCTGCCCTTTTATTACCCAATCTAGCTAGAACAGAAGGAAGACTGACAACTTTCATTTAACTGTCAGGTCCTTCTGGGGTCCACTAGCTGCAGTAAAATGACTCTACATTGTATTTAACGAACCATGAAGATGGTAAGACCCATAAAAAAAGTTTTCATGCCCTTAGAGCAAGAGGCTAGTCTCATCTTCTATTAAAGCTGTTTAACAGCCCACAACAACTGCCAGACATGGGGGAAAAGGTGAAATGGTGATGTAACTGAGCTACTCACCTCCCATAATGAAGCATCTGTTCAAAAAAATATAGAGTGTTCTCTCCTTCGTAGAAACTCACAAGGCAAAGGTGAACCAAGTAGTCAAATAAAGACTCAATTAAACAATACACATTATAATTGGAATGAGAGAGGAAAGGAAGCTTAGAAAGAAATAGGGAAATGACAGGAGGTGTTTCAGCAATTTAAATATTGTTCATTAGTGAGAATGAAAAGAAGTACACAGCCTACCTACTGTTACAGCAATTAGGTTCCACACAATTTGGCAAGAATAATATTAAGCAGTAGATAAATTTTTTGTTTGTTTTGCATACACAATAAAATTCTGCATTATTTCCACATAATGTTGGAGTTTGACCTCTCTCCTAGGAATTATATTCTCCTCCCTATGTCTGGACATGTTGGCGATCAGTTTAAAGGAAAGAAAACAATAATTAGTAAGAAAGCAGTTAAGATGGTTTTGCTTTATAAACACAGATCCATCCATTTTCCCAGGAAGACTTCTAACATCTCAGATTTGCCTCAAATTTTAATGGCTTTGTTCACTTCATCTTAAAGCTAGAGTAGAGTTCATTGATTTTTCTTAAGGGAAAAAAAGAAAAGAAAAAGAAAGGAAGAATTAACATACATTCAGTTTATATCTACATGTTTTAATTGATAAAATGTTAACTGATAACCAACAACCCTACTGTATCGACAGATTACAAACATTGCCACATTGACTACCACAATTGCCACATTGCCACAATACTACCGAGGGAGTATTGAAATTTCACTACTTGCAGCTTTAATTCTTTAGATTATGAAAGTAAGTTTCGAGAAGTCGCCTGTGAAATAGTGTTACATTCAGGAGATCTAACTCATTAGGTTAAGCTCTATCATATAAGGAACTAAATTCCAGAAAATTACGGAGATATTACATAGGAAAGAGAGGCAGACTGCAGAGCAATGAAAGCAGGGCCACCACTGGTTTGGCAACTGAAAAAATGGATGGATATCTGCTCATAATTGATCCTGAGTGAGACAGAGGATGAGACATAGCAGTCAGCACAACCTAGAACCATATGTGGTGACCTCGGGGGAAGGGATTGGTTTAGCACCTGAAGTGCTTCATGACAGGATCCCAGGACCCAGAGATCATGACCTGAGCCAAAGGCAGAGGTTTAACCCACTGAGCCACCCAGGCGCCCCTATTTAGGATAGTTTTAAAGCACATTGGCATCCTTCAGAATGACTGTATGCAGAGTAGGCAGACCTTATAAATACTAACGTAACTTGTTATTAGGTTGGGTAAATGCATTTTAATCAAACCAATCAAAGTTTTTATTTTTTCTTTATAAAAGCATCTGTAAATTGTCTGCCTTTAGCTTGCCAAAACAAATGAAAAACATCTCTTTTATTTTGCTCAGAAGGAAACATCGCTGCTTATGGCTGCATACATCTCTCCATATGTATTATAAGTTTGCACTAAAAGAACTTTCCTGGGAGGGTGAGAATTGACTATCACTTAAAAAGAAAACTGAAAGACATTTTGCAGGTTTGTATGGCATATGCCTGACCTTTTAAATATGTATCCAGAAGTTTTGTGTGTTATGCTGTTTATGACAGAAGTCCATCGTGCCAGAAAAGCTAAACTTTACTATGCCTTAATGAAAGCAGATTTGACCCAAAATTCATATGTCCATCTAAAAACGCAGTGCACTTAAAATATCCCTTTAGCTCTGGTTTTGAGTAATAGAAAATGTTTGCTTTATTGGCCTCTAGCTATATAAATACAGCCAATGTTTTTTGCCCTTTAAAATTCTTTACAAAAAAAACCCATTCATCTAATTTATATTGAAGCATTGTACAATTGGCTTATTATGCAATCATCTGCTAGTACCACAATAAATAGTTGCTATGTATTCATCAGAAGTTATTATTAATAACCAGTTTCTTATAATGACTATCCTTATGTCTTTCTAACAGCTTCACTCTGTCAATTAAGTTATTGTGGACTGAGCTAAGAATTTCATTAAGTGCCTGTTTTTCAGAAGGAACACTTTTGTGAAGAAAATGCAGACATATGCATGTAGGCAATACATAATTGCCTTATTATTTCATTGCCATAATTCTATTTTAGAGCTGGCTTTAGATATCCATCTTTAAAATTAACCACATTAGAGAAAACTTGAGATTTATTCCCTTTTAAAGTGCATCAAAATATCATATAAAATAGAAAAGTCTTATAGGAACACTAATTCGTCTTTAATTTGAGTCTCAGTCTTCATTCCTGTTGTTGTATCCAAACAGCCAATTAACGGGGAAGGTTGTAAAAGCCAATCAGTGCATTTTTACCCAGTGAATTAATAGAGCCAATGGAGATAAGATTTTTTAAAAGAAAAAACAAAGCCTTGTGTATATTAATGGGGCAAATTTAAACAAGAACAGAGAATTTCATTCCGCTGATTTAGGCCATACCTTTGGATTACTATGGACATGCCACTTCCCAAATCATTTTATACATATACTAAGAACCAGCTCTATGTTAAACACCCTGATAGGTATTGTATGAAAGGATAGAAAACGATAGATCTAGACTGCTCCTCAAATCACATGTATCCTTGCCATGGACACAAACCTTTTTAAAAAGAAAATATAGGGCGCCTGGGTGGCTCAGGGGGTTAAGCCTCTGCCTTCGGCCCAGGTCAGGGTCTCAGGGTCCTGGGATGGAGCCCCGCATCGGGCTCTCTGCTCAGTGGGGAGCCTGCTTCCTCCTCCCTCTCTCTGCCTGCCTCTCTGCCTACTTGTGATCTCTGTCAAATAAATACATTAAAAAAAAAAGAAAATATATCCAAATAACATTCAAAAGAGTTGCAATTTCTAAATTTAGATATAGGGGTGCCTGCCTGGCTCAGCTGGAAGAGCATGGATTCTTGATCTCAGAGTTGTGAGTTTGAGCCCCACATTGGGTGCAGAGATTAGTTAAATAAATAAAACTTTAAAAAACAAGGAAGAAAAGGAAAAGAAAGGAAAGGAAAAAGGAAAAGAAATCTAAGGTTATAAGAATTTGAATAAAGAAAAGATCAGTAGGGGGAAATCTCTAGAAATTACCATTGTGTGAGGTAGATGGCCATTGATTAATTAAAAGCATGTGGATGAATGGAGAAAAAACACCTGGCCAAAACCAAAGATTCAGAAGTGGGAATCCTTCTGACATGCAGTGCTATGAGGAACAGTAAGGTGCCTGGCCAAGTCTGTAAGCAGTTAAGTTGTAGGCTTGTACTAGGCAGTTGTAAAAAACATGACACAAATGAGATGAAGAAACCTCATCCTACAGAGAGAGTGGATGAGAGAAAGAGAGAGTTGAGGCCAAGTTCTCTATTTCTTAACAGCCTAATTTAAAAAATATATTAAAAATTTAAAAATTAGAATGAGACATACTAGTAAGAAAATACCTAAGTTCTCTTTTAATTCTAACAATATATTATTTGGGATATTTTCCTACCTTTCCAATAACTTCTTTATCACTGTTTCTGGTTTTTTCCCCCTAATAACCTGTATAGTTGTTTTTTTTTACTTGATTCTTGATGCTCTTTTTGCTTATATTCACATTTTCTTCATCATATAATCTAATCGTTCTCATTCCTTAAAACTCTTATTTCTATTCTTTTTCACAAATCTCTAATTTTTTTATGAAGCTCTAATTTTTCATCTTCATGCACTCTCTAGTCTAAATGTCTATTCAGTGAGTGTTCTTATCAGAACTCAGTTTCTAATCAGAAAAAATGCTTCCATTTAGATAGGCTATCATTGTCTGGTATTCAGACACAAAATGAAAATTATTACATTACCCTAACCCAATCCAACAGCCCTATTTCTATATTTTGGTCAGATTCTTTGACATTTTATTTTCTTTCAGATTAGTATTTATTGAATAGTATGTTCCTAATCATTGTACCCCCAATGAATTTATTATGCCCATCCTGGTCTAGGACTGCTCAACACTAGTCCTATACACTTAATCATGTATACTCCCAACATCATACACAATAATGGAAACATGACACTTTACTAACATGCTCTCAACAAATTTTGTACTAAAAAAGAATATGAAAACAAAATGAAAAAGCATTACTTTTTAAAGATAATTTTCTATGTCAAAGAAAAATATTTTTTATTTCGAATTGCAGTGAACAACTTTGAAGAAGTCAGAACACATCAGTGTAAATGCCATATTTGTATAGACTGCCAATTAGAAATAATCATAAACCTTCAACAAAATTGAGTAAAACTAATTTTCTACACTTCGGAAAGTATTTTGATACCCTTTCAAATTATGGTGTCCACACATCTGACATACTCACAGTTTGCTAAACAATGGATCAATCATAATCAATATTACAGAACATTTCAAAATATTGAAACTTTACATCATGATCAAAGACTCAATACTTACTGTGCTTCCATAAAATCAGTTTTCAGGTCTTTACTGCCCTGTTTTGAGAATATTCCTCCACCCTCAGCAATGTACTGTCAAAGAAAGTGAGATGCGATAATCATCCAAGTTCGGCTTAAGTCCCTTCATTACCTCCTGCTGGTAGCACTGGCAAATGACAATTTATAAATGTTAATCATTGGATTTTAATCTTATCTTACAAAAAAGTCACTGATTATCATTTTGTGTTCGCAATTCCCAATGTTTTTAAATCAAAATTAAGGCCTCTCCTGAAAGAAAATTATAACTTATTAATAGCTTTAAAAAGCTGGAGTTTTTTTAAAAAATTAACCTTACATTTTTTTTTTAATATTTTACTTATTTGTTTGTTAGAGAGAGAGAAAGAGAGCAAGCACAGACAGACAGAGAGGCAGGCAGAGGCAGAGGGAGAAGCAGGCTCCCTGCCGAGCAAGGAGCCCGATGTGGGACTCGATCCCAGGATGCTGGGATCATGACCTGAGCCGAAGGCAGCCGCTTAACCAACTGAGCCACCCAGGCGTCCCTAACCTTACATTTTAAAGGAAAGCAAAGCAAAACACATTTTTATAATTTTTCTTTCCCCTGTTTGGTGTGTGTGTGCATGTGTAAGGCTATCTAAATGGCACACTTATAGAAAGGGTGTTATTGTTTGTGACTATAAACACTTTAGAGATTATTAAGAATGTTCAATCTACTCTGAAAGTGAAGGTGAACATTTATCTTGATTTGTTGTAAATCAAGCACTGTAGGAACTCAATATGGTGAAAATATTTGGAAGTTCTCAAACTCAAGACAAGTGTGACATATTATCCATTTTTCTTGCAGGATAAAAAGTGTAGTATAAAGATTCCTTTGTTTTTCCCAAGAGAAAAAGTATAAGGTGAACACTGAGAGGTAATACTAATTTGAAAGATTAGCCCAAGAGCCCAGAAAGGATTGGCTAATAAAGAGTTGAACTGATACCACCACCAAACGGTTATTCAAAGTCACATGGTCCCATGCTCATGGTCATTCAGACTTCCCTCACATTTTCATACATATGGAAAACATGAACCTTACGTGGGTTCCCATTTTCATTTTCTATCACCTTAAATGTGTTTTCCCTTAGAAAAGTTAATTATACCTAATTCACAAAATAATATATGTTATTTAGCCTTTAAAGCTTAATCTGCTTGGGCAAGTATATACTAATTTACATTGTAAAACACTCTATGAGCTAAATGATTTCTTATTATATAAACCAAAAAAGCAGTAATGAGTGAGTTTCAGCCCTAAAGAAATCTGCAGACCTCTTTGCCAGATGTGCATGGTGAACAAATCATATTATATTTCATCAAAGAACTGGGAAATCCTTAGCAATGAATAGAACCTCAGCAGCTTATATCACTCATTAGGAAACAATGGCCAATGTCCCCAGCTGGAAGAGTAGCCAGTTGAACAATATAACAGTACAATGGGAGAATAAAGCATCTTCCAAACAAAACAAACCATGCATGTCATTTTAGTTAGAAGCATAATAAAACAGGGCTCTGAGCATTAAACTGGGATTTGGAATTAAACTAGGTTTTTCATTATAAAATAATTAAAAATTAGAATTAAAAATATGAAGTAGAACCTCAAGGATATAAGGAGGCAATTACAAAATGTAGAATTTCTATTAATAAAATTTTATTTCAACATTTTACACATTTATAAACAGGTAGGGTATTTTGAAATTATTTAGGTCTCCTAAAGGAGACCCTAAAAGAGTACTCATTATTTATTTTCAAATATAAAGACCAGAGTAGGGACGCCTGGGTGGCTCAGTTGGTTAAGCAGCTGCCTTTGGCTCAGGTCATGATCCCAGCGTCCGGGATCGAGTCCCACATCGGGCTCCTTGCTCGGCAGGGAGCCTGCTTCTCCCTCTGCCTCTGCCTGCCACTCTGTCTGCCTGTGCTCTCTCCCTCTGTCTCTGACAAATAAATAAACAAAATATTAAAAAAAAAAGACCAGAGTAATACTCCACCAATGAATAAAGTTAGATTCATATTTTGATAATTTTTTTACATATACTCACTCCAGTATTGCCCATGGTGAACATGCTTCTTTCACACATAATTAACTGCTTCAAAGTAAAAGATGAGCAAAATGCAAAGAAATCCCTTGTCAAAACACATTGATTTATTAATCTGTAGACCCCTCCTATGCTTACCCCTATACAAGCATTACTATAATCAGCATCAGATACTACTTTGTGTTCTACGTTTTTTCATTTTTCAATTATAGACTTCTTGCACTGTGCCCTTGTAGATATTTCACATTTTTGAAATAATATATTATCCCAAAAATATACCAATAGTTACTAATAGTCCAGGGAATTATCTTTAAATCTTTCTTGCTCTCACTCTTGACATATGAATCTATCACTAAAGTTTTTCTATTTTACGTCCTTTGTAGCTCTCTCAGGTGCACCTTGTCCTGTTCATGCCCAAAGTCCACTGTTCCTCATTCAGGCTTACCATCATGTGTCAAGGAGTTCCTTATCTGCCCTTTCTTTGTCTCCAGTTTGAGTCAGCTCCTCAAATCCATCCCTTGCTCAGCTGCTAGAGGGACTGCCTCTTCTATAACATCTAAAATTCCATAGATTAAAAATTACAATTTTATTATTATTGTTATTATTTTTTTTAAAAATTATTTATTTATTTGAGATAGAGAGAAAGAGAGAGTGCACCTGAGCTAGGGGTAGAGGACATGAGAATCTAAAGCAGACTCCTCACTGAGCATAGAGCACGATGTGGGGCTCAGTCATGGCCCAAGCAGAAACAGAACTGGCCACTTAACTGAGCCAGGAGGTGCCCCCTAATCAAAATTTTATTATTAAGATCCCAAGAAAGTGAAAAACATGGTGCTGATTAAGTGACTATACAATATACTCTAATCACCTGGAATATTGTTTTATATTTAGTGAGGTACTTTAAACTTATTTAGACATGTATTTTCATCATCATTCTCTCATTATATATATACAAAAGCAATTGGTTACAGGATTCCTAAATCATCTTCACATTTACAGTCCAGTTCTTCTGAGTCACATTTCAGCTCACTGTTTCTGTATTGATGCTTTTCCATTCAGTATTCTTGCCTGTGCTATCTAGAGGCTTGGCAGAGCAGCATTTAAACCTTTTTTTTTCCTAAAGATTTCATTTATTTGACAGACAAGAGACCACAAGTAGTCAGAGAGGCAGGCAGAGAGAGGGGGAAGCAGGCTCCCCGCCGAACAGAGAGCCTGATACGAGGCTCGATCCCAGGACCCTGGGACCATGACCTGAGCCGAAGGCAGAGGCCTAACCCACTGAGCCACCCAGGCAAGCAGCATTTAAATCTTAAAAATCTTAATTGAATTTTTTATGTGTCAATTCTAAAATATGTGAGGAGGTACACAGTCTTTCAAAATTCGTTTAGGGCCTAACTAAGCAAATGTCAAAAAAAAAAAAAGAAAACAACCCACCAAACAAACAAAACAAAACAAAAAGCCCTCCTACCCTAAACCCAGAGAGTGACTGAGGAAATGAGATTTTCTTAGTGAGATAGTTCTTGCCATTTCCTTTCCTGGACTACATTTTCCATCTCACTCTCACTTGCCCAAGCCAATGTGGGTCTCCTGTTATAGATGAATATAAATCTCCTGTTTCTATAAGATAATTGGAGACACATAGTTGCTTTTCATCAAAACATGACTAGTTCCAAGAGCCAACATACAATCATTTATAATTTAACCCTTATGTAAGTTTGAGACTAGTTTTGTGTAACACAAGCCTACAAAAATAAGATCACCTTGTTTTATAAAATTTCATATCTCTATTTTGAGAAGATAAATACCATGTGCCAATCAATTATTAATGGAAATTATGCTATAAATCAATATGTAAGCTACTTTGGGTAAAATGATATATTTTAAATATTTTTATATTTCCCGTATTTTAAAAATTAAGAATAGTATCCTATCCAAGCAAGTATTAAAGTCCTAAATGCATGACATTCAATTTGCTTTCTTTTCTCCCCCTCCTTTATTAATTTCATTGGAAAATTAAAGCAGTTACTAGCAAATCTATTAATCTGTATCTTTTCATATTAAACATATTTTATATGTGAAACAAACAGTGAGAATTATCTGGTAAATTAATGAATTATTAAATTTAACTTCCAAGTTGAACAAAAACAGCATTCACACCTATAATGATGAAATTAACATGCAACAATATGTTGCCAAATTTTTACCAAGACTATTCATTTTTACTATGTTGGTTTTGATATGTAATAGCATAAGTCTAGTTACCTTTAAAAGCAAAGTTCTTTTTAACAGCTGAGGCAGTAAAGTTAGTAAAAATGTTTACAAATAGCATCAGTTGTGAATTCTTAAGACAGGAAAGATTTTTTTTTTAAGACAGAATTTAAGAATAGTATCATAATCAATCAAATATTAAGTTAAGCCTCACAAAGGCTCTGAAATTCATTATTGAATTAAGATATGAAATTTCTTTTCATTACAAATGCCTTGCTAATTTTTTATCTTATCTCTGGAAGGGAATTAGAATCATGTAAGCAATTTGAGTAAATGTTTGATATTTTGAGCAGCATTTAAATTTATCTGACATACAATGTAAGTTAAATGGAAAAGAATCTGAAATCATAAAGGAGAATAAAAATGGTCATGATAAAGTTAGTATTGGAAATTTTATAAATACAGGGGCACCTGGGTGGCTCAATGGGTTAAACCTCTGCCTTCAGCTCAGGTCATGATCCCAGGGTCCTGGGATCAAGCCCCGCATCAGGCTCTCTGCTCAGTGGAGAGCCTGCTTTCCCCTCTGCCTCAGCCTGCCTCTCTGCCTACTTGTGATCTCTCTCTCTGTCAAATAAATATAAATAAAACTATTTTAAAAATCTTTTTTAAAAAAAGGAAATAATGATCTACAAACAACAATTTAGCAAGAAAAATTCTACGTTGTGTATAAAATTATAATAATATTATATTTAACATATAATAATATATTAACATTGGTAAGTGAAGACGAAATATAAATTCTAGTAAAGATATTTGAATATAAGGTAAATTTGGAAGGTTAATGTTTGAATTTGGTTGTTGGCATAAGTTGTAAAAATAGTTCTTTAAAACTTTTTTTTTTTTTTTTACTCTGCTTAGGAGTCTGTTCTTCCTCTGTTTAGGAAAATTATTACTTCAATTTCCCATGTATTCAACTTTTAATTTTCAGTGGTGTAATATTAATGATTTTAGTTCACAAATCATTATGTAATAAGGGGTAGAAATTCAAAAATTGATGACTCCTGAGTAGAAGTTCCTAACATATAAGACAATTGTTATAAAAATATAGATTAGAAGGTAGGGGATATGAGGATAGAACAAAGCTAGGCGGGTCAAATCAATAACAAACAAAAATAAGAGGAAAGTTAAAATGCTGAAATGCAGAAGAAAAATAGTAAAAATAGAAATAAAGGCCACTACTTTTGGAAAAGCATAGGCTCCACAACATAATAGAAGTGTAACCACTCTGAGCTTGAATAAATAAAATGAGAATAATAAAGAAGTTGTTTTGAGATTCAAAGTAGGTCTTCCACAAACGTATTAAGCATAGAGCATAGTATCCAGAAAATAGACTCTCGGAAATGATGATGTTATTTTTTTTTTTTTTTTACTTTATTTAAGCTTTATTTAAACATATGATGTAACCCCACCACCCTCACCCAACCCCTCTTCCCCCCACCCCCCTCAGTTTGTTTTATGACATTAAGAGTCTCTTTTGGTTTTTCTCCCTCCCGATCCCATCTTCTTTCATTTTTACTTTTCCTACCACCTTAACTCCCAACCCGTTGCATCTCCACTTCCTCATATCAGGGAGATCATGTGGTAGTTGTCTTTCTCCAGTTGACTTATTTCGCTAAGCATAATACGCTCTAGTTCCATCCATGTCATCGCAAATGGTAAGATTTCATTTCTTTTGATGGCTGCATAGTATTCCATCGTATATATATATACCACATCTTCTTTATCCATTCATCTGTTGATGGGCATCTAGGTTCTTTCCATAACTTGGCTATTGTGGACATTGCTGCTATAAACATTCGGGTACACGTGCCCCTTTGGATCACTACGTTTGTATCTTTAGGATAGATACCCAGTAGTGCAATTGCTGGGTCATAAGGTAGCTCTATTTTCAATTTTTTGAGGAACCTCCATACTGTTTTCCAGAGTGGTTGCACCAGCTTGCGGAGAAAGGGGAACCCTGATGTTATTTTTACAGAGGTCAACTTCAAGAAAGTAGTAAAAAGTCAATTCAGATTTTATTACCTATTCCATTATTTTAAAATTCTTAAAATATTCAAATAAATATTGTTCTTATTACTGGTGACACTGCCAATGACTCAGATGTTTTGTAGGAAACTTGTACAGGCATAACAGTCTGATATTCTGTCAGAAGACTGGTTTAATATACAGAGAAGAATAGAAGAATAGATTGTTTTAATACACAGAATTAAACACTTAGTGACTCATAATATTAAACCAGATAGCTGCTATGGCTTTACCATCTCAATAATAATAAAAACTTGGAGAAATAGAATAAAAATCAGTAAATCAGAAGTTTGTCTTGAAATATTTCTGTAGGATGCTATTAGTGTTCAGATATTGGCTCTGTGGCCAAACAATCTGGCTTTTTTCTGATTTCCATTCTGACTTTAAGGGTATTAATGGTCAAACTATGAGAAATAAATGTTCACACATATTCCTTATTATTTAGAGCTTATATAATAGTTTGCAGTTCCTGCTCCACAATTCCACCTACGATAACTCAATAGCCTAGATATGCTCATTATTTTTGCCACCATCAGGACATAATTCACTAGAAAATTCTATTTTCTCTCCCACATCTTCTCTATCAAATTTTACTTTTAAAATACGTAAATAGGAGCCCAGATGAATTATATTAATGACTTAAACTGCTATGTTGTATTAAGACCTGAGGGTTGTATTGAAATTTCTCCATTTCCCGTTACTTGAAAAAAAAAAAAAAAAAACAACACCCATCAATCATTCCTTTTTGTTTCCATTTAAAAAGAAAAAAGAGAAAAAAGAAAAAAGGAAGTGATCACCATATATTTAAACTAGTCTAAATTATAAGTTATTTGACAGATGACAATAGGTTAAAATTTAAGGATGATATGTCAGCCTTCTTCAACATTGTGTTTTGCCATTTATAAGTGATAGGCATGTTATATCAAATGAGTATGCTCTTTCTTAACAGAAAAGATGAACTTCATCCTGAAAAACCAGAAACTGGAATTTTGACACAGTTTTATATAAATTCCATATTTTAATATGTGTTTCTCTTTGTCATTTATCATATTCTACCTTGTATTATAACTTTCCTAGTTATATATCTTCTGTTATTAAATAATTAAATAATTTAAATTCTTTTCATCTTTGTTTACTCCTAGGATATACCATAGTATCTTCTTCATAGCCAATGCTTGGTAAATTTGTTAAATGAAGCAAATTGTGTGTTTATATTCATGCAGACTAACAATTTATACACTAAGTTGCACGTTCCTTGAAGGCAAGAACTACATATTTTATTTTATTTTTTAAAGTTTTTATTTAAATTCCAGTTACTTAACATACAGTGTAATATTAGGTTCAGGTGTACAATATAATGATTCAACACTTCCATACCACATCCCATGCTCATCAAAGCATAATCCCTAATCCCCTTTACCTATTAAACCATCCACCCCCACTCTGGTAACCATTAGGTTTTTCCCTATAGTTAGGAGTCTATTTCTTGGGTTGTCACTCTCTCTCTTTTTTCCCCTGTTTGTTTGGTTTCTTAAATTTCACATATGAGTGAAATCATATGGCATTTGTCTTTCCCCAGCTGATTTATTTTGCTTAGCATACTATCAAAGGGGTGTCTGAGTTATTCAGTCTAACTGAATCCAAGTCAATAAGCATCCAACTCAGTTTTGGCTCAGGTCATGATCTCAGGGTTGTGAGATCAAGCCCTAGGTTGGGCTCCATGTTGGATGTGGAGCCTACTTAAAATTCTCTCCCCCACCTCAATCTCTAAAAGAAAGTTAAAAAAAGAATACTGTCATAGGGCTCCTGGATGGCTGAGTCAATTAAACATCTGACTCTTAATTTTGGCTTAGGTCATGATCTCAGGGTCGTGGGACTGAGCCCCTCATTGGGCTCCTTGCCCAGCTGGTAGTCTGCTGGAGATTCTCTCTCCTCCTGTCCCTCTGCCTCTCATTCCCACATACACACTCTCTCTCTCAAAAATGAATAAATCTTTTTACAAAGTGCTGTTTCGCTCCATCCATATCATTGCAAATGGTAAAATTTCATTTTTTATAGCTAATTAGTACTCAATTGCATATATATACACCAGTTCTTTATCCATTCATTAGTTGATGGACACTTGGGCTGTTTTCATAATTTGGCAATTGTAGCAATGCTTCTATTAACATCAGGGTGCATGTATCCTTTTGAACTAGTACTTTTGTATTCTTTGGGTAAATACCTAGTTGCAATTGCTGGAATATAAGGCAGTCCTAGTTTTAACCTTTTGAAGAACCTGTTTTCCAGAGTGGCTCCACCAGTTTGCATTCCTGCCAATGGTGCAAGAGTGTTCCCCTCTCTCCACACCCTCACTGACACCTGTTGCTTCTTGCGTTGATGATTTTAGCCATTCTGACAGTATGAAGTGATACTCATTTTGGTTGTAATTTGTATTTCCCTGTTGATCAGTGATAGTGAGCATCTTTTCACATGGCTATTAGCCATCTGTATTTCTCCTTTGGAAAGACGTCTCTTCATGTCTTTGGCCCATTTTTTTTTTTTAAGATTTTATTTATTTATTTGTTTGAGAGAGAGAGAGAGAGAGAGATCACAGGCAGACAGAGCGGCAGGCAGAGGCAGAGGGAGAAGCAGGCTCCCTGCCAAGCAAGGAGCCCGATGTGGGACTCGATCCCAAGACGCTGGGATCATGACCTGAGCCGAATGCAGCCGCTTAACCAACTGAGCCACCCAGGCGTCCCTCTTTGGCCCATTTTTATATTGGATTATTTGTTTTGGAGTGTCGATTCTTATAAGTACTTTATTTATTTTGATACTTAACCCTTTATCAGATATGTCATTTGCAAATATCTTCTCCCATTCTGTAGGTTGCCTGTTAGTTTTGATGATCATCTCCTTTGGTGTGTAGAAGCATTTTATTTTGACGAAGTCCCAATAGTTTGTTTTTGCTTTTCTTTCACTTGCCTCAGGAGACATATCTAGAAAGAAGTTTCATTCTTTTGCATGTAGCTGTTCATTTGTTGAAGAGACACTTTTTCCCATTGAATATTCTTTCTTGTTTTGTCAAAGATTAGGAGACCATATAGCTGTGGGTTCACTTCTGAGTTTTCAATTCTGTTCCATATATCTATGTGTCTATCTTTGTGTCACTACTATACTATTTTGATCACTACAGATTTGTAATATAATATGAAGTCTGGATTTGTGATGCCTCCAGCATTGCTTTTGCTATTCAGTCTTTTGTGGTCCTACACAAATTTTAGGATTGTTTGTTCAACTCTGTGAAAAATGCTGCTGGTATATTGATAGGGATTGCTAGAACAAGAACGACAGAGGAAGCATAAAGGTAGGAGAACAAAGGTAATAATAAAGATTAGAGCAAAAATAAATAATATAGAAACTAAAAAACAAAACAAAACAAATAACAAGCAAACAGAAAACAAATGCATTAGAACAGATCCATGAAACCAGGAGCTGGTTCTTTGAAAAATAATCATAAAAAGAACTCTCTAGTCAGTCTTATCAAAAAGAAGAGAAAGAACCCAAATAAATAAAATAACAGATGAGAGAGGAGAAATCACAACCAATACCATAGAAATATAATTATAATAGAATATTATGAAAAACTATATTGGCCAACAAATTGGACAACCTGAAATAAATGGATAGATGCATAGAAATGTGAACTACCAAAACTGAAACAGAAAGAAATAGACTAGATCAAAAGCCAGCAAAGAAATTGAATCATTAATCAAAAATCTCCAAAGTCCAGGGCCAGATAGGTTCACAGGCAAATTCTATCAAATATTTTTTAATTATTTAAGCTTTTTTTATTTAAACATATAATGTAACCCCACCACCCTCTCCCAACCCCTCTCCCCCCCCCACCCCCCTCAGTTTGTTTTATGACATTAAGAGTCTCTTTTGGTTTGTCTCCCTCCTGATCCCATCTATCAAATATTTTTTTAAAAAGAGTTAACACCTGTTCTTTTCAAAACAATTCCAACAGTAGAAATGGAAGGAAAACTTCCCGATTCATTCTATGAGGCCAGCATTACCCTGATACAAAAACTGGATAAAGACTACAGATAAAGAGACCTACAGACCAATATCCCTATTGAACGTGGATGCAAAATTCTCAATAAAATGCTAGCAAACCAAATCCAACAATACATTAAAGAAATCATTCACCACGATCAAGTGAGATTTATTACTGGGTTGCAAGAGTGGCTCAATATTTGTAAATCAATCAGTGTGATAAACCATATTAATAAAAGCAAGAATGAGAAGCATATTATCATGTCAATAGATGCAGAGAAAACATTTGACAAAGTACAACACTCATTTATGGTAAAAATCCTCAACAAAGTACATTTAGAGGGAACACACCTCAACTAATAGAGGCCATTTATAAAAAATCCACAGTTAATATTCTCAGTGGGGAAAACTTAGAGCTTTTCCTTCACAGTCAGGAACAGGACAAGGATGTCCATTCTTACCAATGTTATCTAACATAGCACTGGAAGTCCTAGCCACAGCAGTCAGACAAGAAGAAATAAAAGGCATCCAAATTGGCAAGGAGGATGTAAAATTTTCACTATTTGCAGAAGACATGAATTTATAGAAGACAACACTAATTTATAATGAAGCAGCAGAAAGAGAAATTAAGGAATAAATCCCATTTACAATTGTACCATAAGTCATAAATACCTAGGAATAAACCAAACCAAACAGGTGAAAGACCTGTACTCTGAAAACTACAAAACAGTGATGAAAGAAATTAAAGATGACACAAAGAAATGGAAAGACATTCCACGCTCATGGATTGGAAAAACAAAAATTATTAAAATGTCTATACTACCTAAAACAATCTACACATTTAAGGAACTACATATTTTATATCTGTATCCTGGTTTCTCACAGAATATTTGTGACATAGACATGGACAATGAATATTTTTTCTGTTGTATTTTTTTATTTTTATTTATTTTTAAAATTTCTTTTCAGTGTTCCAGAATTTGACAATGAATATTTTTCTTACAGAATAAATATTTTGATGGGGATACAAAACGGGTTTTTTTTTCAAGTAATCATGAAAGTCAAAGTTTAATAAATAAATCAGATAAAATTTGAAGAAAGTTTTAAATGTCAGTTAAAGACTACAGGTTTAAAACTATAGATACTGATTAATATTCCAGTCATGCCACTTAACAGATATACCAGGATAACATGCACTTTGCCTCTATGAGCCTTATTTTCCTTTCCTTATTTTCTTTGCTCATAAAGTGAGTAAGAAATAACGTAACTGTGCACCTGCTTAAGTTATATAGTACCAGAAGTTATTTCTCATAAGACACTATGCCCGAGTCTTCAACAGATTCATTTTATCAAGCCAACTATTTTGGGGTCACTGAGCATGGATAACACTACTGAATACTCTTGGCATTACTATCTTTACTGATTTTCTTCTAAAGTCTGTTCCTTAATCAGATATATATGAGCTAAAATAGTAACACATAACACATAAGGTATTATCTAAATCCATGAAGATTGGTATTGCTAGGAGTGCTTCAGGTGTTCTTATTAAGTATTAGGTGCCACTCAACCATGAGGTAAGGGATTGAAAATAGCCAACCTTTTCCAAGCAGATTTCTGAATTCCTATAGGATAATCTGATATTGAGGAATCATTAGCCTTTGCTTTTGGCTGATTAGATACTCAGATCAACTTTCTTGAGGAGAAATCTATATTGTCAATCACATACACAGTCTCTACCATGGCCATTTGGTTCATGAACTCATTAGGCAACAAAAAGGACTTTGGAAAAAGCACCTTTTTTTTCATTGAATTATAATTAACATACAGCACTATATTAGTTTCAGGTGTAACTATGATTCAACAATGCTATATGTTACTCAGTGCTCATTACATTAAGTGTAATTTAATCTTTATCTATTTTCCCCATGTCTCCCCTCCACCTTCCTTCTGGCAACCACAGTTTGTTCTCTGTATTTAAGAGTCAGGTTTTGTTTGTTTGCCTCTTTGTTTTCCTTTGTTTGTTTTCTTTCTCAAATTCCACATATAAGTGAATTCATAGGGTATTTGTCTTTTCTTATCTAACTTCACTTAGTATTTTATCTCTAGATCCTTCCATGTTGTTCCAAATGGCAAGATCTCATTGTTTTTTTTTTTGCCTGAGTACTATCCCACTGGATGGAGATATGTATATATAATATATATGGCATATATATACCATATCTTCTTAATTCATTCATCTATCAATAGACATTTGGGTTGCTTCCATACCTCGGCTATTGTAAATAATCCTACAATAAACATAGAAATGCACATATATTTTCTAATTATAGTTTTCATTTTCTTTGAGTCAATATCCAGTAATGGAATTAACTGAATCATACAGTAATTCTATTTTTAATTTTATCAGAACTTCTCTACTGTTTTCAACAGTGGCCAGCAACAGTGCATCAGGATTCCGTTTTCTCCACATCCTTGCCAACACTTGTTATTTCTTGTCTTTTTTTATTTGATGATGAATGATGCTGAGCATCTTTCCATGTGCCTATTGACCATCATATGGCTTCTTTAGAAAAATGTCTATTCAGGTCCTCTGCCCATTCTGAATTGTGTTATTTTTCTGGTGTTGAGTTGTATAAATTCTTCATATATTTTGGATATTAACCTCATATCAGATATATCACATATCTTCTCTCATTTAGTAGGTTGCCTTGTCATTTTATTGATGGTTTCCTTCACTGTTCAAAAGCTTTTTATTTTGGTGTGGTCCAAAGTTTAATTTTGCTTTTGTTTTCCTTGCCTGAAGAGACATATGTAGAAAAACATTTCTATGGCCATGTCAAAGAAATTACTGCCCACATTTTCTTTTAGGAGTTTTATGGCTTCAGGTCTCACAGTTAGATCTTTAATCCATGTTGAGTTTATTTTGTGTATAATGTGAAAAATTCATCCAGTTTCATTCTTTCACATGAAGCTGTCCAGCTTTCCCAGCACCACTTGTTAAAGAGACTGTCTTTTCCCCTATAATATATCCTTGCATCCTTTGACATAGATTAATTGACCATATAAGTGTGGGGGTTTTTTCCCCCTGAGATCTCTACTTTGTTCCATTGATCTATGGGAAAACACAGTTATCCACAGAATGGATCATCTTGTCTTCCAGATTATTGATAAATTACATCAAACAAGATTACTTTTTCTAGTGCAAAGTTAGATGGACATGCATGTCTCCACACTATGCCCATTCTAAAATGTCCATCTGTATTCTGATTCTCCAGGTCTCCTTGGAGAACTTTCCCATATTATTTTTTTTCCAGGTCTGTCAGGGACTTAGCAGCCAAGTTATTAACCACTCCTTGTAAATCATTATAGATGCATATTTTGGGTCCTCTGTCCTTCTGTAGAAGTTAAACATCAGAAACATTTCCTTTTACCATTGTTTTCAAGAGCTGTCACTGAATGCAGTTATAAGCAGTTGCCATCTACTTCTAGCTAGTACCAGTATATATTGGAGATCTAACAGGAAACCGGACTCAAACTTTTTCTTAGCCCATTAAAACTAATCCTGGGAAACTCCCCATGAGGTCATATCTGTAGTTTAGGGAAAGGCAGTGAAGCAGTAGGAGCAGGTACCATGGGAGTCTGAACCATCTGTTTATACAGTTTATTTGTGCCTTCCTGGATCTATGTGGCCAAGTCTAATATATACCATTTTCATTTTACAGTAAAATGCTATTGTGCACATCCAATTTTATGGTTCAGTGGATCAGATCACACAATTCACGATTTGCAATACAAGTTGCATAGTTGTGGTATCCCATGAACAGGTGTTCACTCTACAAACTCTCAGTAACAAGACAGAACTATATATCAAATAAAGAATAGTTATTGCTAAATAAATGATGGTTTTATTCTGAAACTTTAGAGGTCTATGCTGTTGTCCTTACATGACAACTTTCTACAAAGTTCCATAAAATGTTCCATCTATAATATTTCTAATACTATTGGATCTACTAAGTTATAAAGCCCATGTGGATGAGCAGTTTGAAACATAGTTTAGAATTCAACCAGGGTCTTTACTTGCTCAGAGACCAAGTCACTCCTGAGTGTTGTAGATAAACAAGTAAATGAATAACAGCAGCATTCCAAAATGTGGTATATGTTATCTTCAAAATTATCTTCAAAATGTCTTTCTTTGTGTCTGGGGTGCAAGGTACAGCAGCATATTTCACACTTGAAAGTATACTGTCCTACTTATCCCCACATAACTAGACAAGTTGAAAGCTTATCTATGGGGCTGGCTCCTAATGCATGTAGAGTTCTTGCTACTTTCTTTTCACTAGGTCCTATTCACATGTTATCAATGCAATGGATTGACATGATATTCTGTGAGATATTATGGAACTCAACATCTCTTTAGTCTACATTATAACAGAGAGAAGGGTCTCTGCTAGACCAAGGCTATTTTCTCTATTTTTATTTATGATTATCTACTATAATAGTGATGAGACATAAAATCATTTACTTTTCTGGGCCAGCAACTGGGTAAGGTACTCTACGAGCCATGTTTATTTGCTCCTGAAGTTTCTACATGTGGATCTGCAGCTGTGATTAGCACCACAATCTGATTGCATTTGAAATCATCTATGGTTGATCTCTATGACATATTAGGCTTATTCATGAACCAGACATGGAGAGATATGAGAATGAGATAAGGATCACTACATCTACATTTTAATTCTTTAATATTGGTACTTATCTAATTTTCACCAGGTAGATATAGTATTGCAATTTTAGAAGGTGATAAGGGTAGCAGAGTTATTTCAGAAACTTTTCCTAGACCCTTCGTCACACTAGGTAGGTCATTCATGTGCTCTTCTGCCAGTTATTAACAATCTACGTGCTTGGACTGGATGTACAACTGAAGAACTGGTCTGTGGTTCTACTAAGCACACAATTAAACTTAATTCCATCTGTCTCCTGACACTATAAGTCCTCAAGCTATACAGTGGAACACACAGTGGTTTTCCAATTCTCTAGAGATTAACATCAATTTTGAGTCACTATTTTATATCCTGGAAATTCTGTGTACTACCCTTTGCCCAGTGGGAAATTACACTGTTATATGACCATAAGTTCCTTTCAGGAAGAACAGAGAGAAGAGTCACAGGACTTACTAGAGGCTAAGACAGGCAGGAATGTGTTCTGATGTAACTGAATTATATATATATATATATATATATAAAGACATATGTATCTTTTTATTGACATATAATTGATATATGTCATTTAACTAGTTTCAGATGTACAACATAATGATGTGATCTTTGTGTACATTGTGGAATGATTACCACAATAAGACCAGTTATCATCTGTCACCATACAAAGTTATAATTTTTTTCATGATAACTTTCAAGATTTACTCAGCAAATTTTCAAATATGCATTACCATATTATTGACTATTTACCATGCTGTACATGACATTCCCAACACTTATTTATTGTGTAACTGGAAGATTGTACCTCCTGATCCCTTTTACCTATGTTGTCTACCTTCCACCCTCTCTCTCTCTGTCAACCACCAATCTCTTCTCTGTATCTCTGAGTTTTGTTTTGTTTGTTCATTAGCTTGTTTTACTAAGATTCATATATAAGTGAAGCCAAATAATATTTGTCTTTTTTTCCCCTTAGTGTCTGACTTTATTTTTGTTCTTATATTTTTTATTGTGTTATGTTAGTCACCATACAGTACATCATTAGTTTTTGATGTAGTGTTCATGATTCATTGTTTGCAAATAACACCCAGTGCTCCTCTTTGTCTGACTTATCTCACCTAGCATAATATCCTCAAGGTCCGTCAATATTGTCTCAAGTGGTAAGATTTCATCCTTTATTAATGGCTGAGTTGTATTCCATTGTATTTTTTTATACCACATCATTATCCACATACCCAGTGATGAACACTTAAGTTGTTTTCATATCTTGGCTATTGTAATTAATGCTGCAATGAACATAAAGGTACATGTACCTCTTTGAATTAGTATTTGTGTTTTCTTTTTCAAATAAGTGTTCATAAATGGAATATCGGATCAAATGATAGCTCCTTTTTAATTTTTTTTTGAAAAAATTCCATAATGTTTCCCATAGTGAGTGCACCAATTCAGATTCCCAATAAGAGTGAATGAGGGGGACACCTGGGTGGCTCAGTGGGTTAAAGCCTCTGCCTACAGCTCAGGTCATGATTCCAGGGTCCTGGGATCGAGCCCCACATCATGCTCTCTGCTCGGTGGGGAGCCTGCTTCCCTTCCTTTCTCTCTGCCTGCCTCTCTGCCTACTTGTGATCTCTGTCTGTCAAATAAATAAAATCTTTTTTTAAAAAAGGGTGAATGAGGGTTTCCTTTTCTCTGGCTCCTTACCAACATTTTCTATTCATTGCCTTTTTGGTAATGTTCTCTCTGATAGGTATGAGATGATATCTGTGGTTTTGATTTCAATTTTCCTGATGATTAGTAATAATGCACATCTTTTAATGTGCCTTTTGACAATCAGTATGTCTTTTTAGAAAAAAAAGTATCTATTCATATCTGCTCATTTTTTAATTGAATTATTTGGTCTTTGGTTATTAAGTTGTATGAATTCTATATATATTTCAGGTATTATCCCCTCACTGGATATATGATTTGCAAGTACCTTCCCCTATTCAGTAGGTAGCCTTTTCTTTTTGTTGATGGTTTCCTTCATTTTTCAAAGCTCTTTAGTTTGATGTGATCCCATTTGTTTACTCTTGCTTTTGTTGCCCTTGAACTTGGAGTCTGGTCTAAAAAACTATCACTCAGACTGACATCAAGGAGTTTACCCCTACGTTTTCTTCTAGAAGTTGTGTGATTTCATGTCTTACATTCAAGTCTTCAATCCATGTTGTTAATTTTGTGTATGCTGTAAGGTGGTGGTCTAATTTCATCTTTTGCATGCATCCAATTTTCCCGGCACTATTTATTGAAGAGATTGCCCTTTCCCTATTGTATATTCTTTGCTCTTAATTTACCATATACAACAGGTTTATTTCTCTGCTATATTGTTCCTTTGATCTATTATTTTTTTATGCCAATACCATACTGTTTTGATTACTATTGTTTCATAAAACAGCTTGAAATCAGAAAATGTGGTATTTCCAGCTTTGTTCTTCTTTCTCAAGAATGTTTTGGCCATTCAGGATCTTTGGGATTGTTTGTTCTATTTCTGTAAAAAGTGTCATTTGAATTTTGATAGGGATTACACTGACTCTGTAGATTGTTGTTTGTTTGGTTTTTTTTAAGATTTTATTTATTTATTTAACAGAGAGAGATTACAAGTAGGCAGAGACGCAGGCAGAGAGAGAGAGAGAGGAGGAAGCAGGCTCGCTGCCGAGCAGAGAGCCTGATGCGGAACTGGATCCCAGGACCCTGAGATTATGACCTGAGCCGAAGGCAGAGGCTCAACCCACTGAGCCACCCAGGTGCCCCTCTGTAGATTGTTTTGAGTAGCATGGGCATTTTAATAATATTAATTCTTCCTATTAAGTACAGAATATTTTCCCATTTATTTGTGTCTTTTTCAATTACTTTCATCCATGTCTTCTAGTTTTCAGAGTATAGGTCTTTCACCTCTGGTTAAACTTATTCTTATGTATTTTATTCTTTTTGATATAATTATAAATGGGATTGATTTCTTAATTTCTTATTTTGATAGTTTGTTGCTGATATATAAAAACATAATAGATCTTGGTATATTTATCTGGGATTCTGCAACTTTACTAAATTTCTTTATTAATTCTAACAGGGTTTTGTTTTTGTTTTTGTTTTTTGTTGTTTTTGGTGGGATCTTTAGAATTTTCTATATATAAAATCATGTCATTGGCAAATAGTGAAAATTTTATTTTTTTCTTTAAAATAAGGATGCCTTTTATTTCTTTTTTCTTTCTTATTCACCCTATCCAATAGTATATTGAACAAAAGTGACAAGAATGGGCATCCTTATCTTGTTCCTGGTCTTAAAAGAAAAGCTTTCAGCTTTTCACCTTTGAGTATATTAATTGTGAGCTTGTCATATATAGTCTTTATTATGTTGAGGTACATCCCAGCCCTACCCACTTTTCGAGAGTTTTTATTATAAATAGATATTGAATTTTATGAAACACTATTTTGGCATCTATTATGATGATGATTTTTATGTTTCCTCTTGTTAATGTACTGTATCATGTGATTGATTTGCAGATATTGAATCATACTTGCATCCCTGGGTTAAGTCCCCCTTGAACATAGTGTACTCTTCTTTTCGCATAATGTTGAACTTGGTTTGCTAATATTTTGTTGAGGATTTCTGCATCTATATTCATCATAGGTACTGGCCTGGATTTTTTTTTAATCTATATGTGTTAGTTATCAGGGGAATGCTAGACTAAAAAGAATTTGGAAGCATTTACTCCCCTTCAATTTTTGGAACACTTAGAAAAGGACTGGTATTAAATTTTCTTTGAATGCTTGGTAGAATTCACAAGTGAAGCTCTGGCCCTGAAAGCTACTGGGAGTTTTGGAATTTTTTTATTATTGATTCAATCTCCTTACTAGTAATTCTATTCAGATTTTCTATTACTTCATGAAGCAATCTTGGAAGATTGTATGTTACTAGGAATTTATCTATTTCTTCTAGATTGTTCAATTTGTGAGCATTCAATTATTCACAGAAGTCACTTAACATTCATTCTATTTCTTTGATATTAGTTGTAACTTCTCTTCCATTTCTGGTTTTATTTATTTATCTCTTTTTTTCTTAGTCTGGCTAAAAATTTGTCAATTTTATTTATCTGTTCAAAGAACCAGCTCTAATTTCCTTGATCTTTTCTGTTGTATATTCAATCTCTATATCATTTAGTTCCACTTTAATCTTTGTTTTCTTCTTTCTATGTAATTTGGGCTTCCTTTCTTCTTTTTCTAGTTCCTTTAGGTGTAAAATTAGATTTTTTTTGAGATTTTCCTTGTTTCTTGATGTAAGCCTGAACCACTATAAACTTTACAGCAACTTCTGCTGTGTCCCAAAGATTTTGGAACATTGTGTTTCAATTTTCACTTGTCTCAGGTACTTTTTATTTCCTTCCAAAATTCCATACCTCTTATTTCTCATTTTATTTTTGAATTATTGCATTAGCTAGTACTTCCACTTCCCTGCTATAGAGCTGTGGTGGGAGGGGATATCCTTGCCTTATTCCAGTTCTAAGTAGAAAGCTTCAACTTTCTCACCATGAAGTTAGAGTTAGCTATTAGTTTTTGTAGATACTCTTTATCAAGGCTAGGAAAACCCCTCTATTCCTAGTTTATTGAAAGCTTTTATCATGAGAGGGTGTGGGTTTTATCAATTTTTTTTCTAGATTGACTAATATGATCATGTGATTCTTTTTCTTTAGTCTGTTCATGTGCTTGCATGCATTAGTTGATTTTTGAATGCGTTCAACATTCAAACTCACTTGGGATAAACTCACTTGGTCTTGGTGTGTGATTTTTTTATACATTGTTGATTAGACTTGCTAATAATTTGCTTTGAATTTTTATATCTATGTTCATAAGAATTATTGGTCTATAGTTTTATTTTCTTTTAATGTCTTTGTTTTTGGTATTAGGGTAATTTTTGACTTTGCAGATGAGTTGAGAAATATTCCTTCTACTTATATCTTCTGCAAGAGCTTCTAGAGAATTACTGTTATTTCTTCTTTAAATGCTTGGTAGAATTCACCATTGAAACCTTGTGCTATCTATTTGGGAAAGTTATTACTTACTGATTCAATTTCATTAATAGACATAGGCCTATTTAGATTGTCTATTTCTTGTGTGAGTTCTGGTAGATTATATCTTTGAAGGAATTAGTCCATTTCATCTAGCTTATCAAATTAGGGACATAGAGTTGTTCATAGTATTCCTTTATTATCCTTTTAGTGTAAATGGTATCTGAAGTGATCTCATTTCTGATATTAGTCATTTGTGTCCTTTCTATTTTTTCCTAAGTTAGTCTGGTTAGAGGTTTATTGCTTGTACTGATCTTTTAGAGGTTTGTTGATTTTACTGATCTTTTCAAAGACTCAGTTTTTGGTTTTATTGATGTTCTCTATTGATTTTCTATTTCCAACTTCATTGATTTTTGTTCTATTTTTTAATATTTCTTTTCAGCTCCTTACTTTAGACTTAGTTTGCTCTTATTTTTCTAGTTTCCTAAGTAGAAGCTTTGATGACAGATTTTAGATCCTACTTCTTTTGTTATATTTGAATTCAATGATAGAAATTTCTTTCTAATCATTGCTTTCACTGAATTCCACAAATTTTAGAAGTTGTGCTTTCATTTTCATTTAATTCAATTTTTTTTTAATTTCCCTTAATATTTCTCCTTTGACCCATGTGTTATTCTGAAGTGTGTTGTTTAATCTCCAAGTATTTTTTTGGAACTTTCCAGTTATCTTTCTGTTATTGATATCTCATTTAATACCAATGTGGGCTGAGAGCAGATATTATGTAAGTTCTAGTCCTTTAATTTTGTTAAGATGTGTTTTATGGCCCAGTACATGATCTACCTTGGTGAATGTTTCACGTTAGCTTGGGAAGAATATGTATTCTACTGGTTTTGCATAAAGTAGTCTATGGATGTCGATTATATCCAGTTGAATAATAGTGACATTGAAATCAACTTTGTCCTCACTGATTTCCCGGCAGTTACTTGTCCAATTCTGATAGAAGTGTGTTACAGTATCCAAATATAATACAAGATTTATCTATTTCTTCTTGCAATTTTATAAGCTTTTATGTTGTATACTTTGATCCTCTCTTATTAGGGTCATATACATTAAGGATTATGTCTTCTTGGTGTATTGACCCTTATTCATTATGTAATACCCCTCATTATCCTGATAACTTTCCCTCTCATGAAGTTTTCTCTGTCTAAAATTAATATAGCTACCCCTGTTTTCTTTTGATTAGTGTCAGCAAGGTATATTCCCTTCCATCCATTTACCTTTTTAATTTGTCTTTATATTCCAGATGGGTTTCTTGTAGACAACCTATAGTTGTATCTTGCTTTTTGGTCCAGTCTGACAATCTCTATCATTTACTTTGTGTATTTAGACCACTAACATTCAAAGTGATTCTTGATATCATTGCATTATATCTATTATATCTATCACTGTTTTATGTATTGCCCTTATTTTTAGCTCTTATTATGTGTTCAACTCCTTTTCTGCCTTTTGTGATTTTACATGAGAATTTTATATGATTCCATTTCTCTCTAAACACGTGAATTATGTTTCTTTTCTAGTTTTTCTTTTTATTGGTTGTACAAGAGTTTGCAATATACATTTCCTTCTGTAAATATATGTAAATATACATCTACAGCTAATCCAAGTCCGCTTTCATATAATACTATACTGGTTCACAGGTAGTGTGAGTTCCTTACAATAACAAAATAGTTCTAATTCCCCTTTCCTGTCTCTGTATCATTATTGTCATTAATTTCACTTATATATAAGCATATATAATGTTAATATATTATTACTATTATTTTGAATAAATGGTTGCCTGTCAGATCAATTAAAAATATTAAAAATAAAAGTTTTTTTTATTTTACCTTCAGTTAAAATGATACACTTCCTTTCTTATGTACATCCAAACTTCTGAATTTTCTTTCTCTTAGAGGAACTTCTCTTAACATTTCTGACAAGGGCAGTTTACTGGCAACAAATTCCTTCAGTTTTTGTTTGTGTGAAAAAAGTTATTTTTTTTCACTTTTGAAAGAGAACAGAATTCTAGGTTGGTGAGATTTTTTTTTTCTCTCAACATTAAATATTTCACTCCACTCTCTTCTTGCTTGCATAGTATACAATCAAGGTTTTCTAGAGAAACAAACCAATAGGATATATATCTATACATATTACATATGAGTCTTTTATATATTTATACAAAGGACTTATATGGAATTATCTCACACAATAATGGTGACTGAAAAGTCCCATGATCTGCCAACTGCAAGCTAAAAACCCAGGAAAGCTGGTGGTATGTTTCAGTTCAAGCCCAGATGCCTGAGAATGAGGAGAAATAATTTAGATTCTAGTATGCTTTTAAGGCCTGAGAACCAGGAGTACCGAGGGCAAGACAAGATCAATGTTCCAATGGCATGGCTATTCACTATCACCACTGCTATTCAACTTAGTACTAGAAGTCCTAGCCTCAGCCATCCGACAGCAAAAAGAAATAAAAGGAGTCCAAATCATCAAAGAAGAAGCCAAACTCTGTTTGCAGATGATATCATGCTTTATGGGGAAAACCCAAAAAACTGCGCTCCAAAACTACTAGAACTCATACAGGAATTCAGTAAAATGTCAGGATATAAAATCAATGCACAAAAATCAGTTACACTTCTATATACTAACAATGAGACAGAAGAAAGAGAAATTAAGGAATTGATCCCATTTACAATTGCATCTAAAACCATAAGATACCTAAGAATAAACCTAACCAAAGAGGCAAAGAATCTGTACTCAGAAAACTATAAAGTACTCATGAAAGAAATTGAGGAAGACACAAAGAAATGGAATCCTTGCTCATGGATTGGAAGAACAAATATTGTGAAAATGTCTATGCTACCTAGAGCAATCTACCCATTTAATGCAAACCCTATGAAAATACCATCAACTTTTTTCAAAGAAATGGAATAAATAATACTAAAATTTATATGGAACCAGAAAATACCCAAAATAGCTAGAGGAATGCTGAAAAAGAAAACCAAAGTTGGTGGCATCACAACTCCAGACTTCAAGCTCTATTACAAAGCTATAATCATCAAGACAGTATGGTACTGGCACAAAAACAGACACATAGATCATTGGAACAGAATAAAGAGCCCAGAAATGGACCCTCAACTCTATGGTCAACTAATCTTTGACAAAGCAGGAAAGAACATCCAAGGGAAAAAAGACAGTCTTTTCAATAAATGGTCCTGGAAAAATTGGACAGGCACAAGCAGAAGAGTGAAACTGGACCATTTCCTTACACCACACACAAAAACAGACTTAGAGTAGATGAAAGACCTCAATGTGAGACAGGAATCCATCAAAACCTTTGGGGAGAACACAGGCAGCAACCTTTTTCACCTCAGCCACAGCAACTCTTTCCTAGAAACATTGCCAAAGGCAAGGGAAGGAAGGGCAAAAATGAACTATTGGGACTTCATCAAGATCAAAAGCTTTTGCACAGCAAAGGGGCAGAGGACATGAACAGACATTTCTGCAAAGAAGACATCCAGATGGCCAAGAGACACATGAAAAAGTGCTCCACATCACTCGGCATCAGGGAAATACAAATCAAAACCACAATGAGATACCACCTCACACCAGTCAGAATGGCTAAAATTAACAAATCAGGAAACAACAGGTGTTGGCAAGGATGCAGAGGAAGGGGAACCATCCTACACTGTTGGTGGAAATGCAAGCTGGTGCAGCCACTCTGGAAAACAGCATGGAGGTTCCTCAAAAAGTTGAAAATAGAGCTACCCTATGACCTAGCATTTGCACTACTGGGTATTTACCCTAAAGATACAAATGTAAAGATCTGAAGGGGCATGTGCACCCAAATGTTTATAGCAGCAATGTCCACAATAGCCAAACTATAGAAAGAGCCAAGAAGTCCATCAACAGAAGAATGTATAAAAAAGATGTGATATGTATACATCACACATATGTGATATATACATCACATATGTGTGATGTATACATATCACACATATATATACACATATATGTATATATAGGAATACTATGCAGCCATCAAAAAAGAAATCTTGCCATTTGCAAAGATGTAGATGGCAGTAGAGGATATTATGCTAAGCAAAATAAGTCAATCAGAGAAAGACAATTATCATATAATATCTCTGATGTAAGGAATTTGAGAGGCAGTGGAGCGTTCATGGGGGGAAGGGAGAGAAAAATGAAACAAGATGGGACTGGGGAGGGATACAAACCATAAGAGACTCTTAATCTCAGGAAACAAACTGAGGGTTGTTGGGGGAGGGGAGAGAGAGGGACAGCGTGGCTGCGTATGTGCTATGTGTATGTACTATGGTGAATGCAGTGAATTGTGTAAGACTGATTCACAGATCTGTACCCTGAAACAAATAATGCATTATATGTTAATAAAACAACAACAAAATTTTTTTTTTAATTTCCAGTATAAGCAAGCTAGTGTGAAGGACCACATTCTCAAATTCCTCCTCCAATTTGTTTTTGTTGTTGTTCTTATTATTAAGGCCTTCAATCAGTTGGATGATGCCAGTCCACAGTGGAGAGAGCCAAACAGAATCTACCCTAAAAACCATGGCATCACATGACCAAGTCAAATTGACATATAACATTAATCATGAGACATGGATTCTGTGAAGGTAGAAATAATCCTTATCCTTGCTCCTTTATATGTAAGCCATATCTTTCTTCTGATTTTTTTCAGGATTTTTTCATCTTTGATTTTTTTGCAGTTTGAAAATCATTATGTCTAGTTATAGCTTTTTGGCCCTTCTGTTTGGTGTTCTTTGAGCATTCTGTGTCTTTAGTATGGTATCAGACATTAATTTGGAAGAATTCTCATCCATCATTGTCTCAAATGTTTCTTTTTTTTTTAAAGATTTTATTTACTTTTTTGACAGAGAGAGACACAGCAAGAGAGGGAACAGAAGCACTGGGAGTGGGAGAGAGAGAAGCAGGCTTCCCACTGAGCAGGGAGCCCAATGCAGGGCTCAATCCCTGGACCCTGGAATAATGACCTGAGTCAAAATTAGACACTTAATGACTGAGCCACCCAGCACCTTCAAATGTTTCTTCTGTTCCTTACTCTATCTCTCCTCCTTTTGAAACCTGTTATATGTGTGCTACACCTTTTGTAGTTGTCCCATTGTTGTTGTTCTTGAATATTCTCTCTCTCTCTCTCCTTGTTTTTCACTATAGGGGATATATATCTGTGGAGATATCCTCAGGTTAAGACTCCTTCTGTAGCTATGTCCATTATACCAATAATCTTATCAGAGGTATTCCTCATTTTTATGACAGTTTTCTTTAATGTCCATGTTTTCTTTTCTTTTTTCTTTTTCTTTTTTTTCCTACTTATTCTTTCATTCTCCTTCTCCCTGTTAACAATGTCTGTCTGTTCTTGCATGCTGTCAAATTTTTCTATTAGTGTGCTTAGTATCTTAATCACTGTTGTTTCTTATTTCTGCCCTCATAATTCTATAATTCCTTCCATATCTGCGTCTGGTTCTGATGCTTGCTCTGTCTCTTCAAACTGTGCTTTTGTCTTTTATTATTTCTTATATTATTTTCATGACAGGTAGACATGATGTTTTGGTAAGCAAAACTGCTATAATTAGATCTTTAGTAATATAGTGGTGAAGTATCGGGGAAGTGAAAACATTCTATAATCCTATGGGTAGGCCTGTCTTTTAGTGGTCCTGTGCCTCTGGACTGTGAACTTCGTATTTACTTCACAGTAACCATATCCTTAGATGGAAAAGGATGAATAAAATGATCTAAAATTGGGTAATTCTCTTGACCTTGTTCTATTAGGCTCTGATAAAATCCCAGGAGGTTTAGCTCTTATTAAATAGTTTCTCTTGTGGGTAAAGACTGTAAAAAACAAACACAATGTTCTGGCGTATTTCAAATAGTTCCATTTTCCCTCCCTCTGCTGGAAGCACAAGGGGATTTTTCTTTGATATTCTTGTGAGAAGCTGGCTGAGTTCCTCCATGTAAAATTCACAAAAGCATGGGGCCCCTAATGACTGAGCCCCCATAGAATTTTTATCTCTTGAACTTTTTTACACTAAGCATCTAGAAATTCAGCAATCACACTTCAAATTCCCTTATCTCAGATCTGAAAACCCTATTGAGGTTTATGCTTGTGGATTTATGCTCCAATTAAGGGTTTTTTTTGTCTTTTATGTTCATTTAGCCAAATAGAGTACATCATTATTTTTTTTATATAGGCTTCAACAATTCCCTAGTTATGTATAGCACCCTGTGCCCATTATGACACATGTCCTCCTTAAGATCCATCACCCAGTTATCCCATCCTTCTACGCCCCTCCCTTCTGTAATCTTCAGTTTGGTTCCTGGAGTTCAGTCTCTCATGGTTTTTCTCCCTCTCCGATATCTTTTCATTCATATTTCCTTCCCTTCCCCTGTGGTTCTCTGTGCTTTTCCATATGTTCTGCACATGAATAAAATTATACAACAATTGTCTTTCTCTGCCTGACTTATTTCACTTAGCATAATCCCCTCCAGTTCCATCCATATTGATGCAAATGGAAGGTATTCATCCTTTCTGATGGCACAGTAATATTCCACTAAATATGAACCACATGTTCTTTATCCATTCATCTGCTGAAGAACATCTTTTCTCCTTCCACAGTTTGGCTATCATGAACATTGCTGCTATGAACATTGGGGTGCATGTGCCCCTTCTTTTCACTACATCTGTATCTTTGGGATAAATACCTAGTAGTCAAATTGCTGAGTTATAGGGTAGCTCTATTTTTAATGTCTTGAGGACCCTCCATACTATTTTCCAGGGTGGCTGTAACAGTTTGCATTCCCACCAACAGTGTAGGAGGGTTCTCCTTTCTTCACATCCTTGCCAACATTTGTTGTTTCCTTCTTGTTAATTTTTGCCATTCTAACTGGTGTATGGTGGTATCTCATTGTGGTTTTGATTTCTATTTTCCTGATGGCTAGTGATGTTGAGTATTTATTTTTTTCATGTGTCTGTTAGCCATTTTTATGTCCTCTTTGTAGAAGTGTCTGTTTATGTCTTCTGCCCATTTTTTGACTGGATTATTTGTTTTGGGGGTGTTGAGTTTGATAAACTCTTTATAGATCTTGAATGCAAGCCCTTTATCTTAAATGTCATTTAAGCCATCTTCTCCCATTCCATGGGTTGCCTCTTTGTTTTGTTGACTGTTTCCTTTGCTGTGCAGAAGTCCTTCATCTTGATGAAGCCCCAAAAGTTCGTTTTTGCTTTTGTTTCCCTTGTCTTTAGAGACATGTCTTGAAAGAAGTTGATGTGGCCAAGGTCAAAGAGGTTACTGCCTATGTTCTATGTTCTCAAGGATTTTGATGGATTCCTGTCTCACATCGAGGTCTTTCATCCATTTTGAGTTTATCTTTTGTGTATGGTATAAGAGAATGGTCCAGTTTTATTCTGCACGTGGCTGTCCAGATTTCCCAGCACCATTTATTGAAGAGATGGTCTTTTTTTCCATCGGATGCTCTTTCCTGCTTTGTCAAAGATTATTTGACCATAGAGTTGAGGGTCCATTTCTTGGGTCTTTATTCTGTTCCACTGGTCTATGTTTCTGTTTTTGTGCCAATACCATGCTGTCCTGATGATCCAGTGAGTTTTGATTCTCTGTTTTCGTCTGTTGGTCTCTCCAATTTTGAGGGCATTAGTTTGCACTGGGACCTCACTTGTCTGAAGGTTCTATGAAGAGTCATTGATTTTGAGTTTGTTCATCTTTCTACTTATTAGGATGGAGTGGTGATACCCAGACTTTACATGCCAAACCAGAGCCATCCATTTTTCTCTTACTTATTATACCAGTAAAAGCATATTCTGAAACTGGCAGCTGGTGGAGCAGCTCTTAATTTAGTAGCATCTGAATTGTGGCAGAAGTTGTATATTTCTGTAACTAGTAGCTGTGACAGTTCTACGGTAGTCTCTTGAGCTACAGCTTCTTAATTGTGGTAATGGTAGCAGCCTTTGGATGGCTAGTACACTTATTAAAAATATTCCCAAGAGGCTCAGTCTAGAGTTTGTTTCTTTAGCCCTCCCAGAATTTAGTGACTTACCTACATATACCTAAATAATAAGGTTAAATTTGAGTAGATTCTGCTGACTATAAGTAAGAACACTAAATAATAAAACAAATATTTTCTCCATCACTCCATATTCATTTGTCTAAGGGTCAAATGTGACACAATGATTGTGCTGGCCACATGATCTGAAACTGTTAGATTGCATTAATATTTGCAAGCCCTATTTGAAGTGATAATCAGATGTTTGTGATACTTTAAGAGAACACTAATAAACTGAAGTATATCCGTATAATAAATATCAAGCTGAATTTAAGACATGTTTCAAGAAAAGTTGAAAAACTGCAAATATTTAGTTTAAGAATTTGAGCACTGTAATAAAATATTTGAAGAGACAATATATAGAAAAATATACCTTAAATTTGGAGCTGACAGACAAAGAATTAATAAAGAATTCAGTAGGTTTTGAGTCAGTCAAGGATAGGTACAATTTCTTATTCTTTATTCTATCTAATCATAGTGCTCCACATAGTACTTCAATATAATAGAACTGCAATATCCTAACTGAATTAATGAGATGGCATATTTGCTATTTAATATACAAAGTGGATCTTTCAATAATTTTAGCAGCAGTTTGAGACAAATCGTTATTTCCAGAGTTGTTCCTGTCACTGTATATTTTTTTTCTTTTTCTTAAAATATGTTATTTGTTTGTCTGTTTGTTTGTTTTACCTATTTATTTAGAGATCACAGGAGTGAGGAGAGGAGGAGAGGAAGACAGAATCCCAAGCAGACTCTGCACTGAGAACAGAGATAGATGCAAGGTTAGATCTTCATGACCTGACCTCAAGTCAAGAACGAGAGGCTTAATTGACTGAGCCACCCAGCCACCCCACATATTTCAAGCAGAAGAGTAATAATCACTTATCAGAGATATTTTAGAGTAGATATCTACATTTGGTAAGATACATATTAGATGATGTACAAGAACCTAGAGACTAAACAACCAACTCTGTGACTCTGTACCTAACTTCTACTGGAGATTTGAGGAATGACTTTTGGGGAAATCTTGTAAGCAAACTCTACATACCTCATAGCTTTGTTACCTGTTCACAACTCAGGCTATGAGCATCTATGGTTGTCCATCATCATCGGTTTCAAACTTTCCACTGAGGCTAATGACCTATCCTCTCACACAACATCATATCAATCCTCCAAATTTGTCATTAAATTCTCTCCATTCCCTTGACTAAAACAGAACAGGGCTTTTCTATGAAAGCAACAGTGCTTTTAATGCATACCACCACCTGCTCAGTTTCCCAAATGAGAATTTTGGGAGTTCCTTGAGTCTTTCATGTCCATTACTTACACTTTATTCACTAGTACTATATATTTTTCCCTTCTAAAAATTTCTGGATACTATTCACATCTCTCTAAACCCCTAAAAACATCATTAGTTCAATACACCATCATTTCCCACCTGAATTTAGTGCAATAGGCTTTGAAATGATCTCTCTATAACTAGTCTTGCCTTAAAAAAGGGGGAAAATATCTGAAGTGTCATTCTGATCATGTCACTCCTCTCCTTCAGAAATGACTCATTATATATGTAAAACTGCCAATTTTACAAGATCATATTTTATTTCATTGTTTTTACCTGTGAGAAAGTTTTAAATGCAAACACTTCTTTTAAATGCAAATACTTTTTAGACAACTGAATTAAGATATAGCTAATATGTAATAAACTGCACATCTTTAATGTGTACAATTTTAAATGTTTGACATATGTATACATCTGTAATAAATACATGAATAGATTCATCACCCTGGAAATGTTTATATTTCTTTATAATCTTACTCTCCAGTAAGTACATTTCTAGCCCTCACCCTCTTCCCATCAAGGCATAGTTACCACTGATCTCTTTTATGTCATTCTCAATTAGTTTGAATTTCCTCAAATTTTACATAAATAGCATCATACAGTTGTACTCCTATGGTTGTACTGATTTTTTTAAAGGTTTTATTTATTTATTTGACACAGAGAGAGAGAGATCACAAGTAGGCAGAGAGGCAGGCAGAAGGGGAGGGGAAAGCAAGCCCCCCACTGAGCAGAGAGCACAATGTGGGGCTAGATCCCAGGACCCTGGGATCATGACCTGAGCTGAAGGCAGAGGCTTAACTCACTGAGCCACCCAGGCGCCCCGATTGTGCTCATTTTATGCAAAAATATTTTGAGATACATTCATGCTGTTATATATATCCATAATTCATTTTTTTATTGCTGAGTGACAGTCCATTGCATGAATTTACCATTTTTATCCATTTTCTATTACCTGAACATCTGAAATATTATCAGTTTTAGCCACTAGAAATAAAGTTGCTGTGAATATTAATATACAAGTCTGGTATGGGCATATGTTTTCATTTCTCTTGGGTAGATTATTAGGATTGAAATGACTGAATCATATGGTAGGAATATATTTAAGTTTAAAGAATCTGCTCAATTTTTTTCTAAAGTGGTAGTATCATTTTCATTGTCACCAGCAGTCCATGAGAGTTATAATTCCTCTACATTCTCACCAAAACTTAATGTCATTCATTTAAAATAAGCCTTGAAATCATGCACTTTTTTTTCTCCCAATGTACTATTATTTTATAAAGCTGTTTTGCCTAACCAATTTTCTTTAACTTTCCCTATAAATTCTAGAATTTATTTCAACAACGTTTTGTATTTTTCCAAGGGTAAGTTTTCAATTCTTTAGTTAAATTTATTCCTAAGTATTTTACTAGTTTGTATTTTATTAGTTTTACTAGTATTGTACTAGTAAGTATTTTACTATAATAAACGAAGTTGATTTCTTAATTTCATCCTTGCATTATTTATTTCTTGTATACAAATGCAACTGATTGTTGTAAATCAACCTTATATAATAATGTGTATAGACTTTCCTCCTTCTGTACATAAATTGGTATACTTAATGGTATACCATGTTCCAGTGGGCTCTACTCATTTTTTCATTCTGTAGTTTCTCTGTTCCTTAGGTTGCATAATCTCTAGTTACAAGTTGACTAATTTTATCATCCAATTCAAATATATAGCTGAGCCCCTCTAGTGAGATTTTTATTTACTGTTCATGTATTTTACAACTCCAAAATTTCCATTAGAATGTTTCAAATTATTTCTCTTTATTGATACTCTCTATTTGATTAAACAGTGTCATCATACTTTCTTTTTCTCCTTTAACCATGGTTTTCTTTAGTTCTTTGAATATATTTATAATGGCTCCTTTTTTTAAAGATTTATTTATTTGAGAGAGGAAGCTCATGTGTGCACGCATGAATGCGGGGACGGACAAAGGGAGAGAATCTTCAAGCAGACTCCCCACTGAGCACAGAGCCCAACAATGGGCTCATTCTCACAACCCATAAGATCATGACCTGAGCCAAAAGCAAGATCAGATAGCTAACCAACTGAGCCTCCAGGTGCCCCTATAATGGCTCTATTAGAATATGTTCTGTTAAGTCTAAGAACTGGCCCTTTTCACAGGCATTTTGTTTAGTTTTATTTTGTTTTGTATTGTTTTGTTTTGTTTTTGTCTTGTGTATGGATCACACATCCTTGTATCTAAAAAGTCATTGCCAAATCTAAGATTTTCTCCTCTGTTGTCTTCTAGGAGTTGTGTAGATTTGCTTTTTTACATTTAAGTCTATAATTCATTTTGTATTTATTTTTTGTGAAGGATCAAAGGTCTTTGTTTTTATTTGTTTTTTCCTTTTTTTTTTTTTTTTTTTGGCATGTGGATGTCTAGTTGTCCAGCACTATTTGTTGGAAACTCTATCCTTTCTGCATTGAATTATTGATGCTCCTTTGTCAAAATTTAGTGAACTATATTTGTGTGGGTCTATTTCTAGGTTCTCTATTTTGTTCCATTCATCTATTTTTCTATTCCTTTGTCACTATCATACTGCCTTGGTTACTGTAACTTTATAATAAGTCTTGAAGTTGGGTCATGTCAACACCTCAACCTTGTTCATCTCTGATATTAAGTACTCTGGATCTTTTGCCTCTCATATAAACTTTAGAATCAGTTTGACTATATCCACAAAATAACTTCCTGAAGTTTTTATTTGGATCGCATTAAATCTATAGGCCAAAATGGGAAGAATTGAGATCTTAACAATATTGAATCTTTCTATCCATGAACAAGGAATATCTTCATTTATTTAGTCCCTCTTGGAACTCTTTTATTAGAGTTTCACATTTTTAATCATATAAATCTTGTGAATATTATGTTAGATATATACCTAAGTATTTTATTTTTTATACTAATAGAAGTGGTTTTAAATCATTGTTTATTATGATTTTCATCAATTGTGATTGTTCCACTGGTGATCAGGTCCTTGAAGCTCTTCATGCCACCATTACAAAGTGTATTATCATTTGACTTTTGAGGGCTGAATTAACTTTGTATTCCTGGAATAAATCTATTTCTGACCATGAAGTCATATCTTTTTTTTCCATAATTTGGATTTATTTCATAAAACTTATCTTTAGAATTTTTATATTCTATGTTCATGTGGGATATTGATCTGTGGTTTTATTTTCTTGTAGTGTCTTTGTAAGATTATTTATTAGGGTAATGCTGACTACTTACTCTATGAAAGCATCCCCTTTTTTCAAATTCCTGCCAGAATCAGTGTAAAATTGATATTATTTCTTCCCTAAATTAACAAATAAAGTAATTTAGGACTGAATTTTTCTTTGCAGAACTATTTTTAACTCTAGTTTCAGTCTCTCTGATAGATATACAAATATTTAGGTTATCTATTTCTATTTATTTATTTATTTATTTAACAGAGAGAGAGATCACAGGTAGACAGAGAGGCAGCAGAGAGAGAAGAGGAAGCAGGCTCCCCACTGAGCAGAGAGCCCGATGCGGGACTCGATCCCAGGACCCCGAGATCACGACCTGAGCCGAAGGCAGCGGCTTAACCCACTGAGCCACCCAGGCGCCCTATCTATTTCTTTTTGAGTAAACTTTGGTGGTTGTGTCTTTCACTAAGTTTGTTCATTTTATCTAGGTTGACAAATTTATATGAATAAGTTCTTCATAATATTACTTTGTATCCATTTTATATCTATAGTGTATATAAACATCTTACTGCTCCCATTCAAGATATTGGTTTCTTATTTCCTCTCCCTTTCATTTTCTCTTGTCAGTTTGCCAAGAGGTTTATCAACTTCATTGATATTTTCAACAAACTAGTTTTTGGATTCATATTTATTTGCTTTTCCCATTATGTTTAATTTAATTCAATCTGAATTACTTTGTTAATCCTTCCTTTTACTTACCTTATATTTGCTTTATATTTTCTAGTTTTCATGGTTTTTTAGGTGATGTTGACAAATTAATTTGTTTTTTCCCCAAAACAGGTATGTAATGGTATAAAATTTCCTCTGTGTACTGCTTAGATGTATAAAACATTTATATGTAATTTTTTTCATTTTCATTATGTTCAAAATATTTTCTGATTTCCCTTTTAATTTTTTTTCTTTGACTATAGGTTATTTAGCATTGTATTATTTAGTTTCTAAACATTTGGAGAATTTGCAGAGATATTTCCATTATTGATTTCTAATGTTTGTCTCTAAAACACTGATTTGGGGTTCTTTTATATATTTCACGAATCTACTTAAGATTCTGAGCATATAAAATGTACTTATAAGAACTGTTTTAATGCCCTTGTACTAATTGTGACATTTGTATTAATTCTGAAGTAATTTAAATTGAATGACTTCCTCTACATTATGGTTAATATTTCCCTGCTTCTTTGAATGTTTGGTAATTTTTTTACTGGGTAGCATACCTACATTTCAAATTGGATTGAATATACATAATTTTGAAATTTGTTCTGAAACATGGTTTTAAGACTTTTCAAGCAGTTTCATTTTTCTGGGGCTTGCTTTTAGGACTTAGGAACTGGAGTAGTGTTTAATCTAGACCTAATTATTATTTACCAGTACAGCAGGACCCATTTATATGCTCTACCCAGTACCTTATCAGTCATGAAATTTTCTTTCTGTCTGACGGTATTCCCAACTCTGTGTTAGGACCAAGTAATACTACCATATAATCCTGTTATATGGTTCTTTTCCAGGACTCACATGTCATCAGTACTCAGTGGGCTAACAGAGAGGCATCTTCTTCCTATCTCCCAGGTTCTCTTTCTATGCGGCTGTTTTCTTTTCTGCTGCTCTTCAAACTCTAGCTACCTTTATCTCCACAGACTGTCAGCTTCATCTTTTTGACTCAAGTTTGGACTCTGCATGGGTTGTTTTCTATTCCATACTCTGGAAATTATCTCATAGCAATAATCACTGTTTATGTAATTTGTTTCTTATCACCCAGAAATCACTGTCACTCATTGCCTTATGTCCAGTTTCTTAAAAAACATTGTTTCATATATTTTTTGTAGTTTTGTTTCAGGCAGCAAGATAAATCTAGTCCCATCTTGTCCGGAAGCAGAAAACGCAAACAGTTTAATTGAAACTTTATAGAGGGTGATTAATTTTAGATTGACTATTTTTTTTAAGATTTTTTTTAATTTATTTATTTGTTAGAGAGAGAGAGAGAGAGAGCGAGCACAGGCAGACAGAGTGGCAGGCAGAGGCAGAGGGAGAAGCAGGCTCCCTGCCAAGCAAGGAGCCCGATGTGGGACTCAATTCCATGACGCTGGGATCATGACCTGAGCCGAAGGCAGCTGCTTAACCAACTGAGCCACCCAAGTGTCCCTAGATTGACTATTTTAATAGTGAACTCATTGAGCCAGTTTAACTGCTGATCAATTTCTTATTAAGTACTATAAAGCAATTTCTATTTTTATTATACCAAAATATATTTAATTGGGATTTATTTTTCTCTATGTAAATCATAATTGGGATTTGATGTCTCAACTCATGTCATCCTTATCCAAAATTAGCTGTAACATCTTCTGTCACTGTGAGTTTTAGTTTACAGCCATTATTTATATCAAGTCAAATTTTTGTATGTTAAATCATATAAATGTTGGAAATATTTAATACCTTAATCTCTTTATTAATTAATGTGTTTGGTTAGGTTCACTAATAACCATTGAGAGATTTACATTTGTCATTTCATTAACATGTATCATGATCTAGGTCAATGATTAATCTTATATATCAATTGTTTTAAAACTTACCCATTAGGAAAGTGTCAAAATTCTGTATGAGAGAAAAAAGATAAAAAGAGACTGAAATACAGAAAGGAAAATGAAGAGGGAAAGGGATGAGAGAAAGGAAGAGAGTGATACTGAAAGAAAAATTGTATTCCCTACTACCTATTGACTGCTAAACTCTAAATTGTAGATAGGTGTCATAACTTTGGCTTCAACATAGCTGCTCCAACACATCTAGCTTTAGATTAAAATCCTACTATGCCCTCCATTGATCTCAACATGATCTAAAAAGCCTTGATATGGTTTTAAAAGATCTGCATTTTATGGTTCTTTTTTTTCCCCCTTCAGATTCTACTCAGATTCTGCCTTCCTCACCAGAGAATTCATTTGAGTTTCCCAGAATATGATTTTCCACATATTCGGGTCTTGTCTATTATATTCCTTTACTTAGAACATCTATCCTAGCTCCTTCTTTGTTGCTATTTTCTGTTTATTTCACAGGTCTCAAAGCAATTTTTTCAGGAAAATCATTTCTTACTACTATCTACTCACAAGTCTGCTTCAAGTTCCTCCATTATATGTCATCACAGTACCTTTCATTTCTTTGTAATATTGGGCATTACATTATGTTGTGAACTGCCTGGTTATTTGTTGGCTTCCACCTCTTGATTCTGGAATTTAAAAGGGTATGGATCCCTCATCTTCATCATTGAAATTTACCACCTAACCCAATAACTGGCCTCAAACAGATCTTTAAAATATTTAATTAACATTGTTTCTCATTCTCATATTCTAAGACATCATGATTCCAAGAATAAACTAATATCTCAATAGTTGCATTGTTACTATCACATTTCCTTATCACTTGATTTCTCTCCTAATTAAATTAAGTAAAATAATGTAAAGGTTTGCCCACAGCAAATCTATTTTTCAAAAAGGACACCTAACTTGTTAAAGGGAATAACTGGTTCTTGTTTTAATTAGTATGTCTTCTCCAGATAGCAAAGTGATCTATTAGAATACAAAGTATAGATATTAATGAAACAGTCATTTCCAAAGGATCTACCACTTTGGCACATATTTTTGGGTAAATCAGTGTTTCACAAAACTGCATGTATCTAAGACTGTGCCATTTCTTCCCCCTACCCTCTTCAACCATAAAGGTTTTTAACACTAATGAGTATCAATGAAATCAATATATGGGTCACAAAGAAGATAATATTTTAAGCTCTAAATCTATAAAAGAAAAAAACAGTGTGATTAGAAGGAAAAAAATTAACTTCCCAACATCTCTTAAGCCTTGAGATCCTGCTGTTTCTGAATAAACTTTACTTTCATATGATCATAATTCTGTTGCCATTATTAATGAAATAATTAACAAGCAAAAGCAATCTTATGAGTGGAGGGCTTGAGAATCAAAAAGTATGGTTTGTGTTCAGGTGAACACACTTGAAAGTGAACTTACACTTGCCTGAACTGAATTACAGTATTCCAATATATATTTAACCCATGTCACCAGCACTTCAAAGACTTCATGGTCTCTCTGTTACTCACTGTTGAAAATATACCTTGAAAGAATCTCTGATTCAATATTTTTAGAGCTAAAAGATTGAGGGTGTATTTGTTTTAAACTTGTAGGTATCTTTTTTCCCACTTTTTCAATTATATTTATGAACAAAGCCTTAATAAGTGAAAAGTTTTAATAAGAAAAAGTCCAGGCACCATCCAACATAAATATTCTTCTTTTGGTGAGGGGAGGTGTGCCCTGAACTTTTCCTGGTACCTCTGAAAACACTTCTCAGAAATAACTGTTTTTCCAATATACATAAAACTTGCTTTTCTGAAATAAGCACCATGAACAGTGACTTCTAAATATTGAACTTCATGTGTATTATCTGTTTTAGCCAAAATGGCTGAGTTTTGACATCTGGAAAATAAAAGCAGTATCGCTTGATCTTGAATACTTACAAACTATTTTTATTATGATATTTCTGGCAACCCACACTGAATGCATATTCATGGTTTTAGAAATGTTTCTTATTTCTATAGATTCCTTCCTCATTTGCAGGTGTGATTATAGATTCATGAATGCAGCTAATCACTTCTAATATGTACAGCAATCCAGCCACTGCATTAAAATTTTCCTTGAATTTTTGATGAAGCTATGGCCTTGAAGGAAGCTCACTGAATTGGATAATCTAGAATAGTCTTCAGGAATAGGGAGAATGGTACATAAGAGTTGGTTCATTGGCGTTTACTACTGATTACCACTGAGGACTCAAGAACTTTCACTTATATTCCCAACTACACACACACACACACACACACACACACACACACACACACACTATTCTCTCAGATATCCTTCATCTTCCTTCTAAAAAAAAGAAATATAGCCCTGATTCCTTTGTCTTAAACTGATATCCCCTTCATCTGATAAAAAATAGAACTTTTTATCTCCCTTGGGTTAACTAAGTTTCTGATTCTGTTTGCATAAAGTGCAATCAAAGCTATTGCAGGATATATGGAATACCATGACCTAAATTTATGTTTCAGCAATTTATTTCTTAATTTTATCAAGAAAAAATGGAAATTTACCTTTCTTCTCTATGATGATCAATGTGAAATTAAACTTGATTTGGTAAAAGTCTATATCTCAAAAAAAAAAAAAAAAAAGGCAGAGCAAAGAGGTAATTTTTCCTCTCTATCCAGAGTGCATATTAGAATTTTTGAAACATTTGAAACTTTTAAAATAAAATGTAACCCAACAAGATAGGAATTTGTGCTCTGGTGTGAAAAGAAAATGAGAGAATTTTCTATGACTGTGCGACTTTCTGACACTACAATGGACCAAGGGTTTTAGAGATGTTGTTTCTCTTGTTAGGTGCTGGGCAGAACCTGCATGGCACTGCTGCCAAAAGAATTACATACACCCCAAATTCCAGGTTCATTAAAAGTAGCCCAAGGCAAGAGATGTCAATCTTCATAATTAAATGGCTCTAATGATTGCTTCCCCAGGTGCAGTTTTCAGTCATCTCACCTGCTTTCCTAGGTAACTCAACTTGCATTCCTGGCTCTGTTTCTGACAAGTTCCTTAATCAAACTGCACTTGTCCAAGGTTTTTCCCTACATCTATGCCACTTGGATTCCAGCATTATCTCAGTTCTTCTCTGTACTCCTGTCTGATTTCAGTCTTCCCCATCCTGTATTGTGTCAGACATGACACTCCAATACAAAATTCCAGACAGATTTTGACGCATGAATCTGTATAATTTTTATTTCCGTAGAGTCTCATGGATATTGTTGATTTTGTCATTACTGATTTTCTCATTTTTTCCCTCATAATCCTGGTGCATAGGAAAGACTAAATATTCTTATTGTTGTTGTTGTTGTTATTGTTATTGTTGTTATTTAGAGATGAGAAAACTAGGGCCAAAAACATTACTAATTGCCTCAGAGACACACATCTAGAAATGATGAAGCCAAGAATTGACCCAAGAAATCGAATATTAAGTCACTTTAGACTCAATATATTTTTGTTGAACTGATTTCAACTGAGCTATTCAGAGAATGTCAATAAGAAATGGAGAAATGAATGGTACTCAGAAAGGACAATAAGCAGGAAGTCAGCATCCTCAAACTTTGTTAGCAAGCAATAGCCAAGCTATAATTACACATCAGAATCATTATTTCTGGGTTGGGGTTCTGGGAATATTGAAGCTAGTTCCTGTTAGCTGTTAAAATCATTTTGTACAATGGCATAGGGATTCTCAACATTTAATACCAGACCAATTAACAGGACTCCTTTGATGCAGCAGCAGTCTCTAAATCACCTTTATATCACTCAAAGTACTTAGCTCTAAACCTTGTCCATGAGTAGTCTGGAATGATTGCAAACTAGAATAAGTGACCAAAAGCCTGTGGTGTTAGGCAACTTAGTACCTCTCTGAAGTATACCACAAGCTGCTTTTTTTTTTCTCTCTCTTTTACTTTACAATATAGTAATTTCAGACTTTGGAAATTGAGAGCATCTTGTAATGTTTATTACTTTGATGCCCAAATGACAGAATGGAGGTGAAGGTACTTGGCCCGTGTATGACTTCTAAAGGCAGATTCATATAGCAGGTAAGAGTATGGACTTGAAAGACAGATGGCCCAGGTTCAAATAACAACATCACATTTACTGGCCATCAATGACATTGGGAAAATTGTTTGACCTTTGTGTCTTCCAGATTCCACAACTGTAAAGTGTGAGTACCAAAAGTATCTATCTCATGAGATAGCTCTGAGGATGAAATGTGTATATATTGTGAAGCAATAAATGTCTGGAACATAGGAAGAGCTCAGCAAATGTTATATGTTATCACAATAGGCACTAAATAAATGTGAATTTGCTTACTTCCTTTCGTCTTAGTATGCAAAGACAAGATGTAGAAAATCTCTATAAATAGACATAAAAATAGAAAAATTCCCCAAGGAGAAAGTAGCTTGTTTCTTTTATGATCATTCATAATTCTTATTGCTTATACTATGGACTGAGCCTGATATAAGCCCATAAAAAAGCAAAAATCTCCTCTCTTGAGAGAATCAATGAAGGCTTATTCACTTTTCTCAGTTATGTGAACAATGAAGCAAACATTGGTTTAAATGTCTTTCTTTGGTTCATTGTTGCCAACCTCTGCAGGAACCCCCACAAAAAAATGGTACTATGCACAATAAAACATTTCACAAAATTTTATGGCTTTCAATGTAGGAAAAAATAACTATTTAATAAGGAGCCATATCTTTATAAGAAAAAGAAAGTGAAGATCATTATATTAAATGATACATTAAAAAAATAAGTTATTAAGAAAAAAAGATATTCAGGACATCCACACCAGTGACCATAGTAGTCACTTTGGTGTGTGGGTCTGCCTCATCATTTATAGAACACTCCTGAAACTGGCAGGTAGAAAACCCCTGAGCTCACCTCCCTTATAAATACATGAAGGCTACAGCTCCACACAGAGCAAAACTAAGAATGACCTGAAGAATAGCAGAACAGCTCTTCTACAACCAAAGACATAAAGAAAAAGCCACATTAAGAAAGGTAGAAAGGACAGAGACGTTATCTGATAGAGCAAACCCCTGGTATAGCAAGCCACAAATAAGAGGGACAGCACAGGACAAAGGTCTTTCCTGAGGAGCAAGGGGATCAAGCCACACATTGGGAACCTACACAGGGAAGAACACCTCCATGAAATCTGGCTTTTCAAACTGACAGGTATTGGGGTGCCTGGGTGGCTCAACTAGTTGAGGATCTGACTCCTCCTTTTGGTTCAGGTCATGATCTCTTGATCATGGGATTGGCCCATGCTGGGCTCCTCACTTGGAAGGGAGTCTGCTTCTTTCCTCCTCCCTCTTCCTATGCCCCTTTCCCTGAACACAAGTGCTCTCTGCCTCTATGTCAGATAAATAAATAAATCTTAAAAAAAAAAAAAAAAAAGGAAATTGCTCTAGGATAGCCAGAATGCTATAGGAAACTGAAACTCGGCTCTTAAAGGGTTCACACATAATCTCACTCACTCCACGACACAGCACAGAGGTAACAGTGTGAAAAGTGCATAGGCCATACATGAAGTAGATTTACTGATTAATTTTAGGACATGTGCCAGAGGGGCAAGAATCTGTAGGAACATTCTCTAGGAATGGAAATGCAGGAGGGTACCATTTTTCTTACTGTTTTTAGCCAAGTTGGCCCCACACTGGCAGAAGCCTGTTCTGACATTCCCCATCTACTTTGCTTACACTGCTCACCCTGCTCCAGCATTCCTCTGTGGACCTGTCCAAGCCATAGCAGCCACCTCAGCAGTTGTCCTTGCAAAGAAAAATGCTTCTCCCTCTGCCACGCCTGATAATCCTTGGCTGCCACCAGCACCCCTCCAAAGTGACTTCTGCTGTTGAGAAAGGGGAGAGAGGCCTGTCCCTCCCACCTGCATGCCTACAACAGTTGTAGCCATGCTGTACAGCCAGTCTCACCAAGGCCTAGCCCACCCACCAGCACAACAGGAGGGCACACTCAGCCCATACAGGGGATATTCCTGAAGTACCTAGGTGTGGTGACCAGGTGTGATGTGTTTCTATACCACAGGACACCTTTTACATAAGGCCACTGCTTCAAGACCAGGAGATATAGCTGACCTATCTGATAGAGGAAAACAAACACAGAGTCAGGTAAAATGAGGAAACAGAGGAGTATGTTCCAAATAAAATAACAGAACAAATCCTCAGAAAAAGAACTAAAACAAAATGGAGACAAGCAATCTATCTAGTACAGAGTTCAAAGAAATTGTTGTAAAGATGCTCACTGAACTTGGGAGAAAAGTAGATGAATTCAGTGAGGACTTGGGCAACAAAGAGATAGAAAAAGAACCAAACAGAGCTGAAGAATACAATAATGGAAATAGAAAACAGACACTAGAGAGAATCACCACCAGATTAGAGGATGCGGGAGAATCAATCAGTGATCAGGAAGACAGGGTATTGGAAATCATCCAAACCAAAAAACAAAGAAAAATACTTTTTTAAATGAGGATAGGTTAAGGAGCCTCTATGACAAGATCAATTATACTACTAGCATTTTAGGGATCAAGAAAGAGAAGAGATGAAGATGCTGAAAATTATACACACTCTCTCTCTCAAAATAAAAAAAAATCTTTTTTTTTTAAATCAAGAACATAAAAGCAGCTAAGGATATACAAGTAAACAACCATAAGCATACTAGCTGATTTTTCAGCAGAAACTTTGCAGATCAGAAGGCCATAACTTTGATGTATTTGAAGTGTTGAAAGGTAAAAAAAAAAAAAAAAGGAAGAAAACAAAGAATTATCAAGAATACCCTACCTAGTAACATTATCATTCATGTTGAAAACAGAAGTAAAGATAAGGAATTTACCAAACAAACAAAAGTTAGAGTTCATCACCAGTAAAGTGACATTATAAGAAATGTTAAAGAGATTTCCTGAAGGAGAAAAAAAAAGGGGGGGGCTATAATAAGAAGTAAGAAAATTATGAAAGAAAAAATTTCACTGGTAAAAATGAACATATGGGGCACCTGGGTGGCTCAGTGGGTTAAAGCCTCTGCCTTCAGCTCAGGTCATGATCCCAGGGTCCTGGGATCGAGCCCCGCATCGGGCTCTCTGCTCAGCAGACAGCCTGCTTCCCTTCCTCTCTCTCTCTGCCTGCCTCTCTGCATACTTGTGATATCTGTCGAATAAATAAATAAAATCTTTAAAAAAAAATTTTAAAAATGAACATATAATAGAGAGTAGATCATTTATAATGCTAGTAAGAAGATTCAAAGAAAAAGTAGTAAGAACAACTGTACCTACAATAGTTAGTTAAGGGATGCACAAAACAAAAAGATGTACATGGTGACACCAAATTCATAAGGCATGGGGAGAGGGATAAAATGTGGTGCTTTCAGAATGTGTTTGAACTTGAGTAATCATCAACTAAAACTAAACTGCAGTATACATAAAGTATTATATGTGAACCTTATGGCAACCACAAACCAAAAACCTATAACAGGTACATGAAAAATAAAGAAAAAGGAATGCAAGCATAACACAGAAGAAAGTCATCAAATCACAAGGAAAGAGAACAAGAGAAGAAAAAAGGTACAAAAACAACCATAAAACAAGAAACAAAATGGTGATAAGTACATATCTAGCAATAATTACTTTAAATGTAAATGAACTAGCTGTTCTAATCAAAGCACATAGGAGTGAATAAATGGGACAAGAAACAAGACCCATCTCTATGCTATCTACAAAAGACTCACTTCAGACCTAAGGACATACACAGACTGAAAATCAAAGGATGGAAAAGATATTCCAAGCAAATAGAAATTTTTAAACATTGGGGTAGCAATATAGGATAAAATAGACTGTTTAAATTTTCTTTAAAGATTTTACGTATTTATTTGAGAGAGAGAGAAAGAGAGTGAGAAAGCATGAGAGCAGGGAGGGTCAGAGGGAGAAGCAACCTCCCTGCTGAGCAGGGAGCCCAATGCGGAACCAGATTCTGGGACTCCAGGATCATGACCTGAGCTGAAGGCAGTGGCTTAACCAACTGAGCCACTCAGGCACCCCAGAATGAGTTTTCTTATCATTTAAGCCAGCTTGCTTTTGGGATTTCAAATATTCAAACTGACAAAGTGGTGGTATCCACTTCATAGGACTGCAGTGAAAATTAAATGGAACCCGTGAAGTGCTCAGAGCATAAGAAGTACTCAGACACTGCTACCATTGTAGTGGCTTATGAATTCCATTTCAGTTCACTCTTGGGTCAGTTATTCTTTGTAGGAAAGCTCCATCTTTATGGTTCACCTTGGGAGAACATCCTTTGAATACTGCCTATTACTTTATTCTATAGTCTTACCTTCCTATGTTAGGCAAAATGATGGTCCTTCAAATACAAACACATCCTAAATACTGGCATCTGTGAATATGCTACATTAAATGACAACAGGGACTTTGCAGATGTGATTCATTTAAGGATTTTGAGATGAGGAGGTTTCCCTGGAAAATCTGGGTGAGCCCAGTATACTCACAAGAGCACTTATAAGAGGGAAGCAGAAAAATCAGATTTAGACAAGGTGATATGACAGTGAAAGCAGAGGTCAGAGTGATGGAGTTGCTGAAAGGAGGCCATGAACAAAGTAATGTGGGCCAGCTTCTAGAAGCTGGAAAGGCAAAGAAATGGACCATTCCCTAGAATCTCCAGAATGAACACAGCTTCTATCACAATGTGATTGCAGCCCAGTGAGACTTTTGACCTCCAGAACTGTAAGTGAATAAACTTGCATTTTTAAGCCACCCACTTTGTGGTAGTTTGTTACAGGATTTTAAGGAAACTACTATATTCTCCAGTGGCATGATTACTATTCATCATGAACAGATGGTATAAAGGGACAAGATATGCAGATGTGGAATTCTAAAAAGCAATACAAAGCAGAAAGTGATAGAGGTAAACTAAATATTTGGGGTTTTATTTCAAATTTCAGGGAAGAAACAGAATCTGTTTATGGTCATCAACAAAAAAATACACCTGTATAGAATTAACAAAAATGTTTGAAGGTGAATATAAATGTAATATGGGTATAAAAACTGAATCCTTGCTGAACAAGGAGTCTGTAGAGAACTTAGCTTTATCATTATAAAATCAGTTCTAAAACTTAATAAAAGCTTCAACTTATGAGGCTAAAGAATAGTTAATAATTATGATGTTAACATTTTCACAAAGAAGCAATCCTGATACTTGAATATATCCTTTTTATACTGACAGCTATATAAAAATATAAAACTATATATAAAATATAGTTGGATATATAAATATATAAAATAGTTGGATGTCATTGCATGTCTGTTTTACTTCTACTCTCTATTATAATTAAGCATGATAACACTCTTCATTACAGTACTACTTCTCCAAATTCTCAACATAAACAGCAACTGGAAACTGCCTATATTTCAAATGTAAAAATTTCCAAAATCTATAACAATTTTTCAGGAAGAGTCCCTTGAAGTCAACTAGGATGGTCTGTTGAACAACATATCTCTTTGAAAAAAAAAATGAGTTTTTTAACTTGTAGTGTAACTGAAACACACACATGCTTTTGGCAACAAACTGATCCAGAGTCAGATGAGATCGATGAGGATGCTTGGCAAATTAAACTAGATCATCAATATGAGTCATTGCATAATATTTTAACTGATAGATCTGCCCAGTTCATGGTTTGTTGACTTGCAGAAAGTATGCTATATGAAGCCTCTGATAAAACTGATGGCTTGGGCAATGAAGTCACACATGATGGATATAAATGGAAAAAAAAGATGTCAGCCCCTGAACCAGAGGAAAGTGTAAATAAGTAAATAAATCAACACTGCATATTTAAGGCTAATCAGATGCTGGTTATAACTTGAGGTTTGATGTCTGATCTCAAAGTCTTTGGATTAATACCTGTTACATTTTCTACTATTATTAGAGATAGCTGGATTAAGGTGGAAAGAATATGTTACTACCATTGTCATCATCCTCTTTCCAGAGATCTCAGCTAAGAACTCTGAATGCTTTGACTAGTCTTTTTCCTTATTTATCTCTCTATGATAGAACTTTAATTTGAGACATATTTTTCAGGCTTCATGTACTATAAGAGTCTAATGGTAAGAGACAATAACCTATTCATTTCTTCTATCCTGGATGAAAATAAAATATTTTTTCTAACTCCCTGAAGACACATTTGATAGTATCTGTGATACAGATGCATGTCAAACAGGGTTGATTCCACGCTCCCAGTTCCGAGAAATAAGTTCAGTTTTATGCAGTCTCTAACAGGAAGTCTCCTTAACTATTGCTTAGAATTCATTTTTTTTTTAATTTATTTGACAGAGAGAGAGAGAGAGAGAGAGACCACAAGTAGGCAGAGAGGCAGGCAGAGAGAGAGGGGGAAGCAGGCTCCCCGCTGAGCAGAGAGCCCGATGCAGGGCTCGATCCCAGGACCTTGGGATCATGACCTGAGCTGAAGGCAGAGGCTTTAACCCACTGAGCCACCCAGGTGCCCCTAGAATTCATTTTTGAATTTTCAACCATTACTTACAGCAGTAGTTGCTACCTATAGTAAAAAACTTAGCATTGTTAAAACCTTCACCTATTCACATATTATTGCATAAACAAAATGCCTAATAAAACTATATAACCCTACTGGACATTGAAAACCTTAAGTCATGTACCCAAGACACAGAAAATACTAAATGAGTTTTGTAACTCTAAAACTTCCTCCTTTCTAACTTTGCCATTTTCACTAATGAACTGTGTTCATATTATTAGAGCTGTGCCTGCCTACATTGACAAAGCAATAAATTAGTAGATATAACTATTTAGTGGTTCAGGCAACATTGTGGATCAGAAATCTAGACTGTTAAATGTGAAACATACGGAATTTTTTATGAATTGACCTGAGCATCCTAACTTTATATGCCCCAAATTTTGATACAGTTTCTACAGTTTATCTGTAACACAATTAGAATTTTTGATGATTATTTATATACAATAGTAGACTTTAAATCTCAAAGTGGTATAAATATCTAACATGCATTTAGAAAGCCCAAGGCAAATAGCTTATGTGATCCTTTCAGCTGCAGTAGTCGTGATATTTAATAACCTGAGGTATCATGAGTAGGACTATGAATATAGTCAGTAACTTACTTGCATGGTATTTACCATGTTTTTACTTCTTTCACTATACTCATACAAAAAATTGGTAGTAAAATATATCCTTTTCCACAGATATATAAATTATGTAATTTTACACATAAGCACAAGAGACAAAAAAAATAAGGATTCAAGTTCAAGATTCTCTGAATTCATTACATTGTTGAGGTAAACACATTGATGTAGCTCATTAAAAGGAATGTAGAGTGGATCATTAAAATCTTTCCAAAATTTATCCATTTATAGACAGATCCATCTGTACTGACAGTCATTCAGCTACATGTTTTTCCATCAACATGTGTAAATGTAGCAAGATTTAAATTGTTTCTCTACAATGAAAACACAATTTTGTTCTAGTTTCCTGATTGTATATTATATTCTTTCTGAAAATTTGTGTTTGGTCCTTTGAGTGGTAATTGGCATTCATCTCTCATATGTTGTTTTATCATGTGCCTTTTTCTTGGTGCTAAATTTGACTATAAAAAATATAAGATTTTTAAAGCAATATTTTTCTGAAGTTCAGCAATACTATCGCTGTCTCTTTGGTTTCTTTTTGTCAAATTCAAGTAAAATTAAATATAATATCTCTGTTTTTGCCTTTATAACATCTGTATTAGTAACTTAGACAACCTCAGTCCTATAGAAAAAACATAAGATTTTTAGCATCCAATATTCATATTTGGGGGATAGAAAATGTGGAGACATATTAATTTGTGTTTAATATGTATGTCTTATAGCTTGACCTAATCAGTTACTTTTGTTACTTAAAGTTAACAGAAGAGACTTTCTGAAATTACTCTGAAGTAAAATGAGGCTGGCATGCTTAATATTGCCATCTAAAGAAGAATATAGTGACATAAACATAGAAGGTGCTGTCACAAGCTACAAAATGAAATGGATTAGAATCTTCATCCTTAGTGGTTGTGATTTGCCCACAAGATCATTTTCTCCTTGCACAGATGGCATACTTCAGCAGTATGAACCCTCCAGCTTTTTCAAATAGAGTAAGATCAGTGAACTGAAAAAAAATGCGTATTTCCCTGAATATAGGAAACTATAAGACCCAATAGTAACCCTTTATTTAAAAAGCAGAATTTAATTATCAAAAAATGCATATCATAGATAATATATTTTTAAAAGAAAATAAAATTTTTTCAAGATTTTAATGCTTGTATGTACTAAGAAATGAGGAGATATAAGACATTTTGAAGTAGTTAGATAAAGCATACACAAAATGGGAGTAAGAATACAAATTATGATGAGAAACTACAAAATTAATAGAGATTATCAGTCAATCTTGGGAAAACTTATGTAGCAAATTTTGAGTAGAACTTAAGCTGCTTTCTAGAAAGGATATTGACTAATCAGAGAAATCATGTCCCTCCCTTTCATAAACTATATTATAGTTACATAGTTGTATCAGGCTATCTAGTAGTTCCCCTAACAGATCATAAGCAAATTCGTGAGTGTAATTCCTTTTTCCATTATTTCAGCATTCAGACTATTACTTTTCAGAGCAAGAGACACCATAAATGTTTATTTGTTGAATGGATAGATGAATGAATAATGAAAGGTAGGAATATACTCAGCCACTATTGATTCTCTAAATCATGATATCTCATAACTCTCTGGTTTAAAACTATCTTCTAAATTTATTGTCAAAATATACACAATGGTAGCTGCATGACTAAAAACACTAATTCTCTTTAACCAGCTATATTATATAATGACTAGGTTCTGGAATCAAGGAAAATCTGAATTTCAATTCACTAATAGAGTTTGTAAAATCAGGTAAGATATTTAGGGCCTCTGATTTTAAGTTTTTGTGTTGATAGAATAAAAAATGAATATAATAGAAATAACTTCAAAGGACATTGTAAGATTTAAATAAGAATTATTCAGCCAAATGTATATTTCAGTGCCTAACATATATATATGTTAGGCATATGTTAGCATATAACATATGTTAGTAGTGGTTATTGTTTCATTTGATTTATTGTCTTATTTTAGTAATTTTCCAAAATATTTCAAAAACAAAAATTTAAAACCTCTAAAATATGTGAAGACACTTTAGAAAACAATATGATATGATAACAATGTTTAGTCAAATTAGTCAAACTAAATATATATTGACTTCATACCATGTAACAAGGACAATGGAGAATGTCAGTAAGAACGCAACTAAAATTTCAGAAGTGACTGTTCCAAAATATCCATAGTTCTACACTTCCCCTATGAAAGTCTTCAAAAAATGCAAAATAAAAGAGCCTAAACAAAATAGTACTTTATCTTTACTGAAACTAGAAAATAGTCCCTAAAGATTTACTAAATACAATACAACCAGAACCAAATAGCCTTTGGAAAGTTCATACGGTAGCTAGAAAGAACACAAGTAAATCTCACACACATGACTTGGGTAAAATTGCAGTCTTTTTTTTTTTTTTAAAGATTTTATTTATTTATTTGACAGAGATCATAAGTAGGCAGAGAGGCAGGCAGAGAGAGAGAGGAAGGGAAGCAGGCTCCCCGCCGAGCAGAGAGCCCGATGCGGGACTCGATCCCAGGACCCTGGGATCATGACCTGAGCCAAAGGCAGAGGCTTAACCCACTAAGCCACCCAGGTGCCCCTAAAATTGCAGTCTTATATTGAATGTTCTTAATTTAAAAATGTTAAAATTCACTACAAACATATGAATTCTTAGACAAAGAAATATTGATAGTGAAAATTACTCAATATTCAAGATGTTTATAATAATCAATTTAATATGCCTCCCTATGAATTTGACAGATTCAGAGACTAGCTAAAATAAGTGACATTATAAAAGATTTGGACAATTCATTGTCCATTGAATATTATTGATCAAGTGCTGAAAATCTGGGTGATTTACAACAGCACTAAGTTTGTGCCCTATTCTTTGACCATACCAGATGATATGTAGAAACTTACAACAAAAAAATAGAGAAAAACAATCTGACCATAAGTAACCATTTTAAAAATTAGACTTGAAGGGTAGGTTGGAGTGGAAGATGGCAACGGAGTAGTAGGGCCTTAGGCTTGCCTCATCCCACAAATACAGCTAAATAACTATCAAATCATCCTAAATATCCCAAAAATTGATCTGAAGACTGGCATAACAAACTCCACAACTAAAGGCAGAGAAGAGGCCACATCAAAGAAGGTAAAAAGTGTGGAGACATAGCTTGGGAGAGAAATGGGTCATAGTTGCTGCATTGGGAAGGGAGCCATGGTAATGGAGAGGGGTGAAAGACAAACTGGTACACAGAGGAATGCACAGGGGAAATGAGTCCACATAGCAGTTGACTTGGAAAGCAAGAGGGCTTGAATTTGGTGAGTTCTTGCAAACAGAGGGGCTTCGAGCCCAGAGTTTTAAAGGTCAGCATGCTTGGCTCTAGGAGACATTTAGGACATTGGTGCTATTCTCAGACAAAAGGTAAGACCAAAGGCTTATGTACATACAGCATGGAAACAGTGATCTGATCTAAAGAGCATCAGGAGTACACAGTGGGGAGGTTAATTGCTCATCTCAGACCTGTCCCAGAGACACTCCTCTGAAAATAAGTGAATGGCACTATTTCCCTTTCCTGCCCCTCAGCATAAACACAGAACTACTAGTGGGAACAAGCACAGTGCCAGCACTCTGCGCTAACTTACTTACACAAAGCTCTGCACCCTACACCCTGAAAGAACTGTCCTTCCCAGTCCAGTTTGCTTCAGTCCCAATGTGCCCCCTCCCCAGAAGACCAGCCCAAACAACTGCCAATACCATGTCTCTGACCTGGGATTTTTTTTTCAAGATTTTATATATTTAATTGTCAGAGAGAGAGAGAGTACAAGCAGGGGGAGCAGCAGGCAGAGCAGGCAAAGGGAGAAGCAGGCTCCCCGCTGAGCAAGAAGCCCAATGCAGGACTTGATCCCAGAAACCTAAGATCACAACCTGAGCCAAAGGCAGATGCTTAACCAACTGAGCCACCCAGGCATCCCCTGACCTGAGAATTTTGTGAGGTCTTGGTTCCAGTGGTGGCAGCAACAGGTCTCATTTCACAAGTAGATTAGAGCACACTTAATTAAAATATACCATATTCAAGCCAGGGGTCAAACATTGTCCACAACAGGAAAAGATAGCCTCTGTAGTCAACTGGCCTGAAGGATAGAGCAGGCAGGGCACAACAGCAGAAAGCATACAGTACATATTAAAGATACTTCCAGAAGCATGAGGCCCTAAGGAATAGGGGACATTACACTTCAGGTCCCCATAGGACCTTTTCTTTATAAATCCATTTCCCCCAAGAACAGGTGATGTAGCTGACTTTCCTCACACACACACACACACACACACACACACACACACACACCAGGTACAGAGACTTAGGCAAAATGAGAACACAGAGGAATTTGTCCAAAATGAAAGAATAGGAGAAGGCTGTGGCCAGAGATCTAAATGAAACAGATATAAGTATATGTCTGATGGAGAATTTAAAGCAATGATATAAGGATACTACTGGACTTGAGAAAAGAGTGGAACACATCAATGATACCATAAACACAGAGATAAGGAATAACAACAGAGATAAAGGACTCAGTAAACAAAATGAGAAACATGTTTGATGGAATGAACAGAAGGCTGGAAGATACAGAGGAATGAATTAATGACCTAGAAGACAGAGTGATGTAATCAACCTGAAGAAAAGAGAGAAAAAAACAATTTTGAAAAACAAGAATAGACTTGGGGAAATCAGTAAGTCCATCAAACACAATAACATTTATATTATATAATATATAATATTTATATTATAGGTATTTATAATATATATATTAAATATAATAATGTTATATAATATTTATATTATAGAAGTCCCAGAAGAAGAGATCAAAAAGGGGGACAGAGAATTTATTTGAAGAAACAATAGCTAAAAACTTCCCTAATGTGGAAAAGGAAACAAATATCCAGATCCAGGAGGCAGAGAGAACCACCAACACAAAAACAATAACAGATCCACACCAAGACATATTATAATTAAAGTGGCAAAATATATTGATAAAGATAAAAATTTAAAAGCAGTGAGAAAAAAGAAGACACTACATACAAAGGAAACTCCATTAGGGTATAAGTGGATTTTTCAGCAGCAACATTTCAAGCTATAAAGGGGTGGCATGATATATTCAAAGGGCTGAATGGGAAAAACCTGCAACCAAGAATATTTTATTCAGCAATACTGTAATTCAGAAGAGAAGGAGAAATAAAGAGTTTCTCAGACAAATGAAAACTAAAGGAGTTCATAACAATTAAACCAGCCTTCAAGGTATATTAAAGGGGACACTCTGAGTTGAAAGGAAAGACTAAAGATGACAATATGAAGGTAGGGAAAGCAAAAGCACTAAAAATAAATATTTCTGTCAAAATCAGTCATTTAACTCAGAAAATAAAATGGGGTAAGACATGACACCATATACCAAAAATGTGGGGAGGGGAGGAGTAAATAATGGGTTCAAATTTAAATGACTATCAATTTAATATAGACTGCCATATGCACCAGATGTTATATATAAAACTAACGGTAAATGCAAATCAAAACCACTAATAAATCTGTAAAGAATAAAGAAATACAAATATATCACTAAAGAAAATCAACAAACCAGAAAGAGAAGGATCACAAAAAATCTTCAGAAATACCACAAAACGAGTAATAAAATGGCAATATATACATGTCTATCAATAATTATATTGAATGTAAATGGACTAAATGTTCCAATCAAAAGACATAGGATGAGAAAATGGATAAAAAATAAGACCTGGGGCACGTGGGTGGCTCAGTTCATTAAGCAGCTGCCTTCAGATCAGGTCATGATCTTTGGGTCTTGGGATCAAGCTTGACATCTGACTCCCTGCTCTGCAGAGTGTCTGCTTCTCCCTCTCCTTCTGCCCCTCTCCTCACTCATGCTCTCTCTCTCTCTCTCTGCTCTCTCAAATAAATAAATAAAATATTAAAAAAGAATAAGACCCATCAATATGTTGCCTATAAGATATTCATTTTAGTCCTTAAGAGATTTGCAGACTGAAATTGAGGGAATGGAGAAACATTTATCAGGCAAATGCATATCAAGAGAAAGCAGGAGTAGCATTACTTATATTTGACAAAATGGACTTTGAAACAAGGACTGTTCCAAGACACAAAGAAGGACCCTATATAAAAATAAAGGGGACTAAAAATAATAAATAAATAAATAAAGGGGACAATCCAATAAAAAGATATAATAATTATAAATATTTATGCACCCAACATGGGAGACACCAAATACATAAAATAGTTAATAACAAACATAAAAGAACTAATCCATAGTAATACAATAACAGAAGGAGAATTTAACACCCCATTTATATCATGGATAAATCACCTAAATAGAAAATCAACAAAGAAACAATAGCTCTGAATGACACACTGGACCAGATGGATTTAAAAGGTTACATTATATGTTTAAATTAAAAAAGCTTAAATAAAAAAAAAAAGAAAATAAATAAATAAAAGGTATATTCAGAACATACCATCCTAAAACATCAGAATACACATTTTCTCAAGGGTATATAAAACATTTACCAGAAATAATCACATAGTTGGTCACAAAACAAGCCTCAACAAATTAAAAAAGATTCAAGTCATACCATGCATCCTTTCTAACCACAACACTATGAAACTAGAAGTCAACCACAAGAAAAACTCTGGAAAGTCTATATATATATATATGAAGGTTCAATAACATGCCATAAACAATGAATGGGGCAACCAGGAAATAAGAGAGGAGATTTTTAAAAAGTACATGGAAACAACTGAAAGTGAAAACACAATGATTCAAAACCTTTGGGATGTAGCAATAGTGGTTCCAAGAAGGAAGTTTAGAGCAATATAGGCCTATCTCAAGAAGCAAGTTAAATCTCAGATAAACAACTTAACCTTGCACCTGAAGGAGCTAGAAAAAGAACCAACAAAACTTAAAACCTAAAACCAAAGAAAGGAAGGAAATAATAGAGTAAAAATAAATGATATAGAAACCAAAACAAACAGAAAAACCTCAAAGTAATAGAAGAGAGCAATGAAACCAGGAGTGGGTTTTTGAAGGAAAAAAAATCAATAAAATTGATAAACCTCTAATCAGACTCATCAAGAACAAAAAAGAGAAAGGACCTAGATAAATAAAATCACAAATGAGAGAGGAGAAATAACAACAAAACCAGAAAAACAAACAATTATAAGAGAATATTATGAAAAACTATATGCCAACAAATTGGACAACATGGAAGAAATGGATAAATTCTTACAAATATATAACCTACCAAAACTGAAATAGGAAGAAATAGAAAATTTGAAGGGACTGATAACCAGCAAAGAAACAGAATCAGTAATAAAAAAAAAAAAAAACTCCCGGGGCACCTGGGTGGCTCAGTGGGTTAAGCCTCTGCCTTGGGCTCAGGTCATGATCTCAGGGTCCTGGGATAGAGCCCGCATCGGGCTCTCTGCTCAGCAGGAAGCCTGCTTCCCTTTCTCTCTTTCTGCCTGCCTCTCTGCCTGCTTGTGATCTCTGTCTGTCAAATAAATAAATAAAATCATTTAAAAAAAAAAAAAAAAAACTCCCAACAAAAAATAGTCCAGCTGTCTTCACAAGTGAATTCTACCAAACATTTGAAGAAGAGTTCATGCTTATTTTTCTCAAACTCTTCCAAGAACAAAGAAGGAAAACTTCCAAGTTTATTTTACAAGGTCAGGATTACCCTGATACCAATACCAGATAAAGACACCACACACACACACACACACACACACACATGCGCGCGCGCGCGCGCGCACGCGCGCGCACACACACAATTACGGGGGAATATCCCTGATGAATACAGATGCAAAAATTCTCCTCAACAAAACACTAGCAAACTGAATCAACAGTATATTAAAAAAATCATTCACCATAATCAAATGGGTCTATTCCTGGATTGCAAGGGGGGGGGTTCAGTATTTGCAAATCAATCAGCATGATGCATCACATCAATAAGAGAAAGGATAAGAACCATGTGATCATCAATAGATGCAGAAAAAGCATGTTACAAAGTACAACATGTATTCATGATAGAAACCCTCAACATAGTATATTTAGAGGGAATATACCACCACATAATGAAGACCATATATGAAAACCCAACAGCTAACATCATATTCAATGGTGAAAAACTCAGACCCTTTCCCCTAAGGTCAGGAACAAGACAAGGATGTCCTCTCTCACCATTTTTATTCAACAAATTACTGGAAGTCCTAGCCACAGCAATTAAACAACAAAAAGAAAAGGCATCCAAACCAGCAAGAGAGAAGTAAAACTTTCACTATTTGCAGATGACATGACACTCTATATAGGAAACCAGAAAGATTTAACCAAAAAGCCTGCTAGAACTGATAAACAAATTCAGTAAAGTTGCAGGATACAAAACCAATCTACAGGAATCTGTCACAATTCTATATATCAATAATGAAGTTCAGAAAGAGAAATTAAGAAAACAGTCCTGCATAGAGCACTGGGTGTGGTACATAAACAATGAATTTTGGAACACTGAAAAAAATAAAATTTAAAAAAAAGAAAACAATCTTATTTACAATCACACCAAAAATAATAAGATACCTGGGAATAAACCTGTTCAAAGAGATAAAAGATATGTCCTCTGAAAACTATGAAACACTGATGAAAGAAAGTGAAAATGACACAAAAAAATGGAAAGACATTTCATGCTTATGGATTGGAAGAATAAAAATGATTAAAATATCTATACTTCCCAGTGCAGTCAACATATTTAATGCAATCTCTATCAAAATACCACCAGAATTTTTCACAGAGCTAGAACAAACAATCCTAAAATTTGTATGGAAAAACAAAAGACCCTGAATAGCCAAAACAATCTTGAAAAAGAAAAGCAAAGCTGGAGACAGCACAGTTCTGGACTTTTACATTACAAAGCCGCAGTGATCAAAACAGTATAGTATTGGCACAAAAATAGACACATAGATAAATAGAACTGAATAGAAAGCCCAGAAATGAACCCACAACTCTATGGTCAACTAATCTTCAACAAAGCGGGAAAGAATATCCAGTGAGAAAAGTCTCTTCAACAAATGGGGCTGGAAAAACTGAACAGCAACATGCAGAATAATGAAGCTCAACAACTTTCTTACAGCATGCACAAATATAAATTTAAAAATGATGAAAGACCTAAATATGAGACAGGAAACCATCAAAATCCTGGAGGAGAACAGAGGCAGCAATGTCTCTAACATTAGCAATGAAACTTCTTACTACATATATTTCCTGAGACAAGGGAAACAAAAGCAAAAATAAATGATTGGGACTACATCAAAATAAAAAGCTTCTGCACAGTGAAAAAAAAAGATCAACAAAACTAAAAGGTAACCTATGGAATTTGCAAATGACATATCTCTAAAATGTTAGTTCCCAAAATCTGTAAAGAACTTGTAAAACTCAACACCAAAAAACCTCCCAAATAATCCAATTAAAAATTGGCAGAGGACATGAACAGACATTTTCCCAAAGAAGAAATACAGATGAAACATACACATGAAAAGATGCTCATCATCACTTATCATCAAGGAAATGCAAATCAAAAGCACAATGAGATATTATCTCACACCTGTCAGAATGGCTAAAATCAAAAGCACAAGAAACAAAGAGGTGTTGGCAAGGATGGGGGGAAAAAAGGAACTCTTTTGCACTGTTGGTAGGAATGCAAACTGGTGCAGCCACTCTGGAAAACAGTATGGAGGTTCCTCAAAAAATTAAAAATACAACTCACCTATGATATAGCTGTTACACAGCTAGGTATTTACCCAAAGAATATAAAAACACTAATTCAGAGACACCTGGTTGGCTCTGTCGTTAAGCGTCTGCCTTCGGCTCAGGTCATGATCCCAGAGTGCTGGGATCAAGCCCCACATCCAGTTCCCTGCTCAGCGAGAAGCCTGCTTCTCCCTCTCCCAGTCCCCCTGCTTATGTTCCCTCTCTCACTGTTTCTGTCAAATAAATAAATAAAATCTTTTAAAAATATTCTTTAAAAAAAGCCCACTAATTCAAAGGAATACATGCACCATGATGTTTATAACAGCATTATTTACAATAGACAAAATATAGAAGCAGCCCAACTATCCATCAATTGACGAATGAATAAAGAAGTTGTACAGACAATGGAATATTATTCATCCATAAAAAATAATGAGATTCGGCCATTTGCAATGACATGGATGGAGCTAGAGTATAATGTTAAGTGAAATAAGTCAGTCAGAGAAGAACAAATACCATATATTTTCACTCATATGTGGAATTTAAGAAACAAACAAGCACAGGGGAAAAAGAGAGACCAACCAAGAACCAGTCTCTAACCTATAGAGAACAAACTGATGGTTATCAAAGAGTAGAAGGGTGGGGAGATGGGTTAAATAAGTGATGGGGATTAAGAAGTGTATTTGTGCTGAGCACCAGATAATTAAAATAAAAACTTTTAAAAATTATTTAAATAATTTTTGGACAAAGATATAAAAATGAAATTGAAGATTATTTTTTAATGTGTGACAATGAAAAGATTTAACATTCAATCCATGAAATCCAAATAATTTTATTTTATAAAAATAAAAACATTATATTTGTACTTAGATTGTTTTCAAAATAAAAATAAGGACCTTCAGAAAAGTAATCTAGAAAAAATAACCAATCATAACCACATAAAATTGAAATGCACTAATAATTATAAATCATAAGTTGATTAAATAAAAAGGAAAGGAAAAATGGCATAAATAGGACTGAGTGCAGGTTCTTTGGCAAGAGCAATAATACAAATAAAATTTCAATGAGGGTTTTTAGAGAAAAATATAAAATATGCAATATGCATAATGTACACCATTGGGAATGGGAAATTACCACAGATATATAAGAAATAAAAAGACAGTAATTAAAAAGACAAACAATAAAAAGTGTTTGGTAAGAATGGAAAGAAACTAGGGGTGCCTGGGTGGCTCAGGGTTAAGCCCTGGACTCTGCATTTCAGTTCAGGTCTGATCTTAGGGTTGTGAAATCCAACCCAGTGTCGGGTTCTGCACTGGGGTTGAAGCCTGCTTAAGATTCTTTCTCTCCTTCTCCCTCCACATTGTGCATGCATTCTCTCTCTCTCTGTCAAAAGAAAGGAAAGGAGAAAGAACAAATAAAGAAAGAAAGAAAGAAAATGAAACTAGAGCCCTAATACATTATTGGTGAGACTATAAATGCTGCAGACGCTTGGCAAAACAGTTGGCAATTTATTGTACTGTATAGTTAAGCATAAATTTACTACACGATCCAGTATATTTGGTTTCCTATTACTGGTATAACACATTACTAAATTAGTAGCTTAAAACAACACGAATTTATTAACCTCCAGTTCTAATGGTTCTAAGTCCCAAGCGGTATCCTATAGTGTCAACATCACTCCATTCCTTCTGGAGGTTCTACGAAGAATCCATTTCCCCGCCTTTTCCAACCTTTAACAACCAGCATTCTTTGGCTCATGATCCTTTCTTCCACCTTCAAAATCAGCAGTGTAGCATTTTGAAAATTTCCCTCTTTCTTCCTCTGACCTCTGATTCCATCACCACATTTCCTTTCAGACTCTAACAATGCTGCATCCTACATCCCTCTGATAAGGACCCCTGTATTTACATTGAGTCCACCTGAAAAAGCCAGGATAATCTCCCTTATTAGAGTGGTTAATCACATCTATAAAATATGTTTTATTTTGAAAGGTAACATAATAACAGTTGCCATGGATTGAGCATGGACATCTTTGGGGGCCAATTTCTCTGTCTACTTTATCCAGCAATTTTACCCCTAGTATCTACTCAAGACAAACGAAAGCCTTTGTCTGTACAAATTTTGTATATGAGTATTCATAGCAGCACTGTTCATTCATAATAGCCAAATACTGGAAACTATCCAATGTCTATCAGCTGGTAAATGGACAAAAGGAACAAGATATTGACAGGTACTAAAACACAGATAAATGTCAAAAACCTCATGATAAGTGAAAAAACTGGACTCAATAGACCACATACTGTATTTCATTTATACAAGTTCCAGAAAAGGCAAAACTAAAGGCAGAAAGTAAATTAGTGGTTGCTTAGAGCTGGGGTAGGAACAGAGAATTACTGCACATATTCTACAATTGGACTGTGGTGATGCTTGCATAAGTCTATAGATTTACTAAAAATACTACATTGTATACTGAAAACAAGTGGATTTCATATTATGTGAATTATGCCTCAATAAAGCTGATTTAATTTTTAATCCATTCTATTGAAAATATTAGTAAATTGATGGAGCAACAGGACAGTATGTAAGAATTTATTATACTCATAACATTTTTACAAACCTAACAAAATACAAAAAAATTTTTCAACTATTTCAAAGTATTTTTTAAAAATAATACTGAAGGAAAACATATGTCTTGAAATGTGTGATTACTTTCTGGAAAAGGCACAAATTTTTTTCACTAGGAAAATCTTGTTGATTTAAATATTTAAATTTCCTGAGTGGCTAATGACATTAAAAATAAAATTAAGCAAATTACAATCACGGGGTTCATTACAACCTATTTCTCATGTCTTGCTGTACACAAGGCCTTTATAGTTACCTAGTTGCTCTGTGCAACCAGGGTGAGATTTGGGTTTTACTATGCAAGTGACTTAGATAAGAAATGAATTCAGCTCCCAGTTAAAAGTAGAGTGTCGAAGGGCCTGGGGTCCCAGACAGAGCATGGTTTTGAACTAAGTGACGAAGTGGCTGCTTTCTAATCTAGCAAATCAAGTTATCTAAGAATAGCAGTACGATTTGGTGGTGTGCATCTGGGAGGCATTCACAGAGCTGAAGCTTTGTGATGTTCCTTAGCTCTGGCAGTGGTTCTGTAAGGGGCAGAAACCCCTTTGTCACTTATCCAGTTACAGCTGACTCTTTTCTGCCTTTGAGTTTTGAGTTATTTTTCAGAGAAAAATAACATTTAACTTACAGGACAGAGAGTTGCTATTTTTAATGTATAAAGAACTTTTAGAAATCAATAAGCAGAAGATGAATGTCCTAGTTAAAAAGAGCGATTTACTTAAGAACATACATTTATAATAATTAAACGTATGAGAAGATGCTCAATCACACACAAATAAAATAATCAAATTAAAACAATAATGTGCTATTATTCATGTTTTAAATTGGCAATCTTGAAAAGAGGAATATTAACCACTAAAAGCAAAACTGAATGTAATAAGCAGTACGTTATACTGTGAGTAACTATGTAAGTAAATACTAACTTATAAAGAATATTGGTAATACTTTAGAAATTTTTAAGTAATATTTGTTTGATCTAGAAATTTCTTTTTAGGAATTTACATATTAAGAAATACTTCACTCTCTGATCCCTGGAGCCTTGAACACTGCATATCACTTGGTAGATACTCAATAAATACTTGTTCACATTATTTGTGGAAAGATATTTACAAAAGTCTTGTTGCAATAGTATTGAAAAATGTAAAATGTTGGAAATAACAAAATTTAAATCAATATGGGATCAGTTAAATTATAAAATAATGAAATGCTATGCAATCATCAAAGCCAATCAGGTAGGTCTATGTGTATATGAACACATGTCAAGAACCTGGTGGTATAATAAAATCAAATTGCTGTCAAATTCAGAAGTCATAAAATAAATTATTGGTACATTTTTTTTAATTTTTAAAAATATTTATTTATTTATTTGAGAGAGAGGCATGAGCGCAAGTGAGGGGCAGAAGAAGAGGGAGAAAAAGTCCCAAGCAGACTCTGTGCTGAACTCAGAGTCCAACATGTGGCTCGATCATGAGATCACAAACCATGAGATCACAACCTGAGCCAAAATCAACAGGGATGCTTAACTGAGTACACCACCCAGGTGCCCCAGGTATATTTTAAATTTATAATTTACATATGGCAGTAAACACATACACACATTCAAATGTGCTCATATGCACACCAAACCCTCTTCCCAAAAGAAAAAATAAACACATATGAGTAAAATGTAACTAATTGTGATAAATATATTTGCAAAATTCATAACAAGTAAAGGATTTTATCTCTAATAAAGTGCTCTCTAGAAGCAATAAAATGTGCAATTCCTACCAAGATGACAATGTATATAGATGTATCTGAATTGTTCTTCCTCCTAGCTGCCTTTTCTCCTTCTTTCTGGAGTGAGATCATCACCTGAATAGGCACACTAGCAGAAAAATGAGAGGGCAATTAATTAAACAGGTCCACTACTACCTGAGGAAGATAAAGACATCAATAGCTATGTTGTTCTTTTTTAATCCTGGTGGGATCAAAGGTCCTGAAACAGAGAGGAAGGCTTATCTAGCTTTGGGACCAGGGACAAAATTTTAAACAGGGACCACTATTATTCCATGAAGTATCTTCCTGCAAAGAGAAAAAAGCAAACTACATTCCTCTCTTTGGAGTACATGGTTTAGCCTGAGAATCATTAGAGAGTTTTCAGCCCCTACTCATCCTTTCATTGGTCATTCTTGTGCAGTGTGATTCTTGTATAATCATAAATGATGTCCCCGGACATAAATTTACTGAAATGCTCAGGAGAAAACAAAGTACTGTCAATAATAGTGAGAAGGCCTTCCCTGGCTTGTTTTCTCATCAGGCTCACATCTGATTCTAGAAAGGCTTGTTTCTGATGATATACTTGTGAACACCTAGAGAGGGATAACTGATAATCCCTGATTCCTCACCAGTCACAAAAACAGAAATTACTGTGCTACTACCAATTACTAACAGCCTAGCTTGCTAGGTGAGGCCACAAAAATTCATGAACAAATAAAGAGAAATAACAACAGAGGATATCAAAGAACCAAAGAAAGGAAAGACAAGATGCATACCTAGAACAAGTAAATAAAACTGAGACTTTTAAGTAAAATGCAGTAAAAGATCTCTACATTTCAAAATCAAGAATAAAATATTTATAATGTTTTTTAAAATAACTTTAAAATTTAAAATAAAGTCAACAAACTAAAAAATAGTGGGTGATCAATATTGAGAATTATTGGATTAGAATGTCAAGAGTAATGCCAAAACATGTGGCAAAGTAAAGAACAAAAATAGAACTAAGAAAAGCAAGGATAAAAAACTTGAATAGCTTCAGAACATGTCCAAATGTAGATGATCCATAATGAGGAAAAAGTATAGAAGTGACAAATAAGCAAGTAATAAAAGATTATTTATGTTTATGATAAGAAAAAAAGACTGGTTCTTCAGACAGAAAGGGCTCATTGAAATTCAAGCAAGATTAATTTGTTAAAAAGATGTAGACTCATGCTTTTGAAATTGTTGAATAACAAATATAAGGAGAGAATCTTAGAAGTTTCCCTACAGAAAGAACAAACTTCTTATCAGGGAATGATGATCAGACTTTTCATATCTGGTACAGAAAACAAGATGATGATCAAATAACATCTACAGTCTACTGAGAGAAAATGATCTGCCTTTTAAGAATTCCATAGCTAGACAAGAAACCATTCCCCCATCAAAATGAAAGAAAGATAGCACTATGCAAATTGCACAGAGACTGTCAGAGCATAGTTGATACATTCTTTTAATTCAGTAAAATTGAATAAGAACATGGATCTCAAAAATGGGAAAGATAAAAATAAACACAAATATCTATCCCTGTATATATATGTGCATCAGAATATATGAGTGTGCATGTGTGTGGGGGTGTGGGGGTGTGTGTGGACATGTGTGTGTGTGAATGAATGTGACATACTTAACAATTTTTGACTCTCCCTTTTAATTATCACCTTGGGATGGGCTCAGTCACCTTGGTGACAGTAAGGAGCAAAGGAAGAATTTAAAGTAGCAAGCAGCCATGTGGTTAATAAAGCAAGCCAAATCACAAAATCTACTACTCCAATTTCCAGGATCTCCTCTAAGAATTCCACCAGCAGTTGTTCATTTATACTGACTTGAATCATACTGTGTCAAATGCTATAGTTCTGCAATTACCGAGAAACTCTTGAGCTCTCAGGATTAAAATAATTTCTCTTCTTTATAATCCAAAAGCACTTTCTTATAACTTCATTGCCTGAAGCTCTCCTACATTTCTTACAGGAATTTTCCTTACATGGAGCTAGTTAGACCAATTTACCACACTTACAGCCTGTTGTATCTTTTTGCATGCAACTTTTCTTAACAAGACATTATTATCATGAAGAAAAACTTGCAACCAAAGCCACTGGTAGCGGGACCTGTATTTGGACTTCCTGTTCCATTTGGCTGAACGCTATGTTCTTGACCCACCTACTTTTATAGGTGAAAGATTAAAAATCAATGTGACATCATCCTTCCTAATGTTTCCTTATTTCCAATAAATGCATCTAATATTTTTCCTCCTTAAAAAAATAAGGAATCCTTCTGATGCCCATTTGTTTACAAAAATGTTATAAAACTATTTAGGAATGAAATATGTAAACAACAATACCAGCCTGAAACTAAAAGTTTTAAATTCTCTCAGGAGATGAAAAATTCATAAAGGGTAGAAAAGTAAACAGAGACAATACTGTTTACATCATTTCCTTTGAGTACAAATGAAGACAATATTTTTCAGCCTTCCTTGCAGTAGGGTGGGACCATGTGGCTAATTCTGGATGATAAAATGTGAGAGTAAGTGAGGCATATAAACACATTCCTTGAAGCTTCAGCTTTATCTTCCTGTCCCACAACCACTAAAGGGGTCATGTATTGAGATGGTCAGGTTGAAAGATGGAAACAGTTTAAGGAGCTTCCCTTCAGAGCCGCTAAAGCTCCTACAAACTTTGCATAAATAAGAAATAAACTTTAATGTGCAAAGCAACTGAGATTTGGAGATTTTCCCCCACCCTTATCATATCATAACTTAGCTCATTCTAAATAATACAGGAAGCAAAAAACAGAAGTGGGAAAGTAAATGTTTTCTAAAGCTTTTATCTGGAATTGTCATTTGCTTTGATTAATATAATAAGGAAAAGAAGATATATTAAATTATGATTGTTAGGAATAAAAAGATAAGTATCACCATATTGAAAAGCATAGTAGAACATAATTAGCAAGGCAAAAAAGGGAAATAACACAAGTATAATAAAGCCAGCAAAATAATAAAAAGAAAAAGAAAGAAAAAACAAAGTAAAATAAATAGTCAACATAAAATAAAATGCAAGTAATAAAAACAATTGTATCATTTATAACACTAAATGTGTACATGCTGAATTTCTTGATTAGAGAGGATAATTGTCAGAATGAGTAAAACAAAATCTACACATATGTTGTTTACCCAAAAAATTTAAAATAAAGTGATAAAAACAAGTTAGAAATAAGAAATAGGCAAAAGATTCCTAGACAACTGTGAACAACAGAAATTAATCTTGAGAAAGCAGGGGAAACACTAAAAAGAGGACAAAACAAACCAGGAGGAGCTAAATGATGAATTTTAAAACTGAAATTCATAAATGAGGAAAGAAAACACAATAGAAAAATTTAGCAAACAAAACTGGGTGGGTTTTTTTTCCCCTACTTTGGCAAGAGTAATGAAATAGATAAAACTTTAGAAGCTCAATACATACACAGATTTTATAAGGGATATCTTTTTATTAATTAACTATTCCTGGGCACTAGATGTAGATGCTAACTAAATACATGGGCAGTTGTGGCATTTCTGTGCATCTCTCAGGACCTTCATAATTAAAGCTATTGGCAACAATCTAAATATTCATCAGTAGAGAGCTGGGTAAAGCAGTGATACAATAGCCACCGAAGGAACACTTGACATAAAACAATATATGATAATATACATAAACAATTATAGCCATGGGAAGGCACACACAATTTTAAAAATAAATTGATAGGCTACAAATATCATGTACAATATGATCATGTAATAATTTTTATGTACATAAAAGAAAATAACTGAAAGGATTTAGATGACAGGATTTTTAGTGTTATCTTTGTTACCTTCCTGTTAATTCTTTTTTAGGATTTGAATTACTATCCTGTATTAATATTGTTTTTAAAATGAGGAAATGCTCTTTTCACTTTGAAAAATAGAAAAAAATCACGAGTTCTGGGCATATTTAACAAATGAGTTCAGAGAGAGGTCACAAATATTTCAAAATTATATACTGATTGCTTTTGTATATAATTCAGTCTTAGGGATGATCATCAAAGAAAAGGCTAAGTTTAGATTTAAAATCGATGGATGAGACAGTAAGCATTATTTTTTGCTTCATAGTAAGTTTAGCTCATTATCTGACTGTAAAAAATGCAAAGGGAAGGCAGATACTTGGTTCTTTGTAGAATAACAATTAATGGCTTCCTAACAATTGAGCTTGACCTACCAAAAATTATTTAACTTTGGACTGATTCAGAACTTTCTAAACATCTCCCATATTTCTTACCTTATTTCTGTGATAAGGTTTAAAATTTTTCATATTTCATATTAATATGCATGTGTATTTTGCTAAAATAGAATTCATATTAATGCATACATTAAACCAATTTATAATTTCAAGAAGACACATTTAAACACAGGGAGGTTGTCAAGATAATCTGATGAGTTTAAGTATATAGAAACAGTTGGCTGATAGATAACACTAATTAGAATTTACTTATCTCCTGTGTATGGAAACTGCATTTCTAAAGTCATTGCTGAGTAAGAGGACAGTTTTTGCTTTCCTGATGCTAAGATAGCTCTGATTCAGAGTACTCTCTACTTTCTATTTGAACAAATATTCTTAAATATTTCATATCTCCCAATTAATCTTTAATTTAAACTATTTTGACCTATTCTTATTAAGTTTGGCAACAAAAAAATCTTCTCTAGAGAAGACAGTAAAAATCTGGCTATCGTTTGGATCTTAATCTAATCAATCTAAATATACCGAGGGCTTAAAAACATGTGACTTTATTACAACTACTAAAAGTACAAAAGGGAATAGAATAGAGTAATTTTCCTCAAACATCCTGATAGAAACCTGAAGAGAAGAATAATGTGAGATTCACAATTTTAAGAAAAAATATAATAATTTCCATGAAATATTTTTCTAATATTAATAATAAACTCCAAGAAAGAGAAGTTATTTATTAGGTATATATTTAAGTGCTTACTATGACTTAAGTACTAAGATACATTTCTCTACCAAACAAAGTATATAATGCCTCTGGTATTAAAGGAAACAAGTTAATTCAGCAAAGTGTGGCTTTAGATTCAATAATTGGGTTCTGTTAGACATGGTGTCCTGTCATTCTTAGTGGTGATATATAGCTCTTCTAAGTACATAACGTATCAGTGGAGGATTTGTATCTCATAAATAATTTATTTTATTTTATAAACTAAGAAATAGTATCTGCATTAATACATTTTACATAATTCATCAACACCAATGTTTTAAAATAAAGTATAAAGATTCCACACTTCTTGGTTTTACAAAAGGCCTTATTTCAATTCTGTATCACATGAGGATTTGTGGAGAAGAAGTATATGGAAAGTAAGTATGATGCAGTGTTCACTGTAGAAGGCAGAAATGCTCTTTGCCCAGCCCCTCAAAGATGTCTAGACCTTTAAATGTATTGGCAAAGGGGAATTAAGCTGATCTTAAAACAGAGATATTGTCCCTGGTTATTTGACTGAACCAGTTTGAGATGGCTTCTTAGAAGTGGAAAGGGGAAGCACAAAGGATATATGAGAATAATAGGTGATGATGGGAAGAAAAGAAAGAGGGAAGGAAACCAGAAAGGAAGGAGGAAGGAATGAAGGGAGAAATAGTGGGAGGGAGGTGGTTCACCTTCCGCTCCTGATTTATTGGGAATTCATTTTCAGTTCAAGCACAGCAACTAAGGTATGGCCATTGTAATTATATATTAAGGAAGTTTTCCCCTCCAAAGACCCATTTGCATGAATAATGGCCATGGTAACAGGAAGGCCAAAAGTGTATATAGAAAGAGATCTTAAATGTAGAATGGAAAGAAAATGCGAATTTAAAAATCATTATACAGGGACGCCTGGGTGGCTCAGTTGGTTGAGCGGCTGCCTTCGGCTTGGGTCATGATCCCAGCGTCCTGGAATCGAGTCCCACATCGGGCTCCTTGCTCGGCAGGGAGCCTGCTTCTCCCTCTGCCTCTCTGCCTGTGCTCACTCTCTCTCTCTAATAAATAAATAAAATCATTTAAAAAAATCATTATACAAAATATGAGTATTCCCTTTTTTATTTGAATTAGACCAGTGGCTGGGACTTAGAAATTTGTTTTTAATCAAAATTTTGTCCCAACGTTATTTATAGCAATATACTTTAAGCTGTGTAAGATAAAATATTTACATGGTAGATCATTTTCTGTTTCTCATTTTTTGCCCCTCAGATTATTCTGCATTCCAAAATTTATCCTTTTATTCTTTTTCTAAGTCTATATTTGGAGCTATATTCTCACTCAGTAAATTTATACCATTTATAGTGTGTGCTTACTTGTCTCAGTTAACAATCCATCTTATGAATATCGGAAATACAAGAGTGAGTTGAAAAAATCAGGATGCTGACTCTGTTGGCTTACATTTTACAAAATTGGCATTTTCCCATTGACAAGAATTTTCTAAACTTTAAGCCCACTGATGTTTAGCATATCTAACACAATGCAATAGATAAGTGAATTTATTTGCAAAACATTTCTAAAGTCATTAAAAAAAGAGCTGTCTCAGTCATAAAACATATTTGGACTTACAAAATATAAATTTATAAGAAAAGAAAGCTTTGCAAAACAATACTACCACTTAAAATAACAATACAAAAATATTTTGTACAGTGTATTGTATTCAAATATATTGCTAGGTATCATGTTTATGTATGTATATAAACAATTTCTCATTCAAACACATGAAATATGGACTATTAGGGAATGATGACTTAGAAATTTTGATTATGTGGAAGTTTTTAAGCAAGTCTTTGTTACATTTAATATAAACTTATTTGATCATTTCATATAGTGACCAAAAATAACTGATTTCACAGTGATTTATTCTGTGAAATTATTTAGAATAAGATTATAGTAATTAAGTGGCATTTAATTCAAACACCTTCTAAGCAGATTTTTGCTGCTTCACATTAACTGGTTCATTTGGATTATCTCATATTGTTTCCACCCATGATACCATGGTATCATGCACAGTGGGAGTAGTCTTGGGTTATGAATTTTAATAAGTTCTTATAGCTGTTCACTGAAAACCAAGTAGCCGATGAACAAACATTAGAGTGGCTTATGAATCAAATATTAAGCTGGATATTTGAATTACTATTTTCTAAATTTTTGTCAACATCTAGTATTAAAGTTAGTCATTTCTATTCAAAAGTAGTTCAGCCTAAATATTTTTTAAACTAAAAGTCTCTTTGAAGACCTTGATAATTAATCTTTCATTCCATGACCTTTCTTCTGTTAAATCTCTTTCCATATAATGCAAAATCTAAATACCCAGTGCATTGCTATTCCAATTAGATAGATGTCTCAAAATTTTCCTTTTTTCACAATATCATCTATCTCTCAAATTTAAAAATCACTTTACAGATACATTTTTGATGGGAATGCTACTGATTGCTCTATCATTGTGTATACACATAAAAGCAATATGGTAATAATAAAATACACATATAAGTATGAGGGTAAATAACTATAAAAACATCTGTTCTATTATATAGATTAAGGACAAAATATACCCAAATCTTCATCCCAATCAACCATCACTTTCTACATAATTGTTTGTCTTGAATATTTTGTCATGAATAAATAAATATCAAAACACTTATCTTTGCCTGGAGATTCTCCCCAAATGCAGAACTCCCTCCCACAAGCTAGTCTGGATTCTCTTGATGTTTCTTTTTATCTATGTTTAATAGAGCCAAAACAATCAGTCTATACCCCAATCCCATACCTTACCAGAGATGGAAGACAATGCAAGTCCAGAGAAGACTCACCAGTGAGAGAGAAAAATACTTGAAAGAAGCATGAAAACAACCATATACTTTTCTCAATGCCTAAAGTAGAGCAAAGTTCATCTGTTGACAAAATGCCATTTTGGGCATAGAGTTAAGAGAAAAAGAAGATGAAGAAAAAGAATAATGAGTAAAGTTTATCCATGGGCAAAGTAAAGCAAGAGAAAGACAGAATAGTCAGAAATTACTCTGGAGAGTCAAAACCATGCCATGTAAGAACTTTGGCAGTCTTGTGGGACCATTTAAAAGTGAGGCTATACCCAAGAAGAGCTAACCAGGAGCAGTGGTCCCGACCAAAGATGAGCCACTTACTATTGCAAAATAGGATTAAAGATAAGCATACTGACTTCTTTCTAGAGAAAGTAGAAGTGGGAAGTCTGATGGACAATTTTCTTCAACTTAGAGTCAATCATGTTATGCACCCGATTTTTCCTTCCAGAATTAAATACATTTTTATTTACCTTTAAAACCAGAGTTGAAACAAAGAAACCTCTTTGTTTATTCATATACTAGTTTTATGAGAAAACAATAAATAGAAGCAAATATTAATTTTCATTAATAATGTCTCATAGAATATAAGGAATAAATGATAAATTTTAAAATAATTTTGCTTTTCCTCCAGAGTTGAACATATGTATTTAAAGAGTTAAATATCAGACTTTGTGGAGAAGATGGTGGAGTAGGAGAATCCTGAGCTCACTTCAGCCCACAGATACACCTAGATAACATCCACATCAGTGTAAATAACCCAGAAAATCACCCAAACTCTGGCAGAACAAACTCTCCACAGGTAAATGTAGAAAAGAGGCCACATCAAAGAGATTCAGCAATGTGGATGGGAGCCAACTGACCTGCAGGACTATTAGCAGGAGGGAGGGATACTGCAGGAATGGAGAGAGAAGAGGAATAGACCCACACGAGCACCCCAGGCATGGAGAATCCAAAAGGGGAAGATGAATCACATAACATGTGGCTTTGAAAACCAGAAAGGGTTAACTTCGCAAATTTCTACAATCAAAACACCTAGAAACTTAAAAATGTGTGGACTTGGCTCTAAGAGGGCAGACGGTGATAGGAAACTGAGTCCTTGCCCTTAAGAAACAGCATAGCAAACAGCCTCATTGATATATAGCACAGAAGCAGCAGTCTTATTTTTTTAAGATTTTATTTATTCATTTGAAAGAGAGAGTGAAAGAGCACAAGCAATGGGAGCAACAGAGGGAGATGGAGAAGCAGGCTCTCCACTGAACAGGGAACACAACACAGGACTCAATCCCAGGACCCTGTGATCAAGACCCCAGCTGAAGGCAGACACTTAGCCATCTGAGCCACCAGGTGCCCCAGAAGCAGCAGTTTGGAAAATGCCTGGGGTTTTTCAGGGACACACCTTCCAATATGCAGGTGCTGAAACAAAGCAGTTGCACAAACTTACAGTGTGCAAGCAGCTCCAGCAGGGGGCCAGACCCATTCCAAAGTGACTCTTAACCCAGGGACAGAAGAATCTCCAGTCTTACTGTGGCCCTAGCAATAGGCTGAGGACAGATATCAGATCTGACTTCAGGCCTCACCTACCAATGACAACACAGTTCAGTGCTACTGCATTTCTGGCAAATGCCCGGTCTGAAGCCAAACGCAGCCTCAGATTATTCAATAAAACACTGGGACCAAATCCTATCCACAACAGGCAAAGAGACCCACTGCAGATGACTAACGGCAAAAGTGGCTGAGCCACAATAGTAGGGCACATACAGCAAACACAGGAGATACCCCTGAAGCACCAGATTCTGGTGAATAGGGGATATTAGACTACAAGCATGGCAGGACCTCTTCTTCATAAGGCTACTACTTTCAAGAGCAGGAGATGTAGTTTAGTTTCCTAACACATAGATATAGACACAGAGTTAGATAAAAAGACGAGACAAAGGAGTATGTCCCAAATAAAGGAACAGAACAAAATCAAGGCAAGAGAGCTAAATGAAGCAGAAATGATATACTTGATAGAGAATTTAAAGTAATCTCATAAAGGTACTCACTGAACTTGAGAAAAGGCTGGAGGACCTCACTTAGGTCCTCAAAAAAGAGTTAGAAAACATAAAAGGCAATCAGAGATGAAGAATTCATTAATTGAAAATAAAAACACACCAAATGGAATAAATAAGAACAAGGGGAAGTAAAAGGATGGATGAGTGACCTAGGGGACATAGTAATGGAGAGCAAGTTAATTGCCCTAATGAAGAGGAGAGAGAAAAATAATAATAAAAGATGAAAATAGAGTTTGGGAATTCAGTGACACAATCAAGTTTATTAATATATACTCTACAGGGTTCACAGAAGGAAAAGAGAGAAAGGGGCAGAAAATTTATTTGAAGAAATAAATAGATGAAAATTTCCTGAACCTGGGGAAGGAAACAGAAATCCAGAAAGAGGAAATCAAAATGTGCACAGAGGGGTGCCTGGTTGGCTCAGTGGGTTAAAGCCACTGCCTTCAGCTCAGGTCATGATCTTGGGGTCCTGGGATCAAGCCCTGCATTGGGCTCTCTGCTTGGCAGGGATCCTGCTTTCTCCTCTCTCTCTGCCTGTCTCTCTGCCTACTTGTGATCTCTGTCTGTCAAATAAATAAATAAAATATTTTTTAAAAAATGTGCACAGAGACAAATGAAACTGAAAAACAACAGTCCAAAGTCTTTGGGGTGCACCAAAAGCTATCCTAAAAGGAAAGCTTTTAGTAATACAGGCCCTACCTCAAGAAGCAAGAAAAATTTCAAATAAACAACATAAACTTACACCTAAAGGAACTAGGAAAAAAAAAAAAAAGCCAAAACCAGTAGAGAGAAAGAAAGAATGAAGATTAGAGCAGAAAGAAACAAAATAGAGACAAAAACAAAACAAAACAGAATAGATCAGTGAAACTAGGAGGCGGTTCTTTAGAGATCAACAAAAGCAATAAACATCTAACTAAAATCAAAGAAAGAGAGAGGACTCGAATAAACAAGATCAGAAATGAAAGAGGAGAAATTACTACAACCACCACAGAAATATTTAGGATTATAAGAGATTATTATGAAAAAAAAATGACAAGTCAGACAACCTAGAAGAAATAGATAAATTCTTAGAAACATAGAACCTCCCAAAAAGAATCAAAAAGAAACAGAAAAATTGAACAGACTTACTACCAGCAATAAAATGGAATCAGTCATCAAAAAACTCCCAACAAACAAAAGTACAGTGTAAGATGGCTTCATAGGTAAATTCTAACAAAGACTTAAAGAGTTAGTACCTATTCTCAAATTATTCCAAAAGACAAAAGAGGAATGACAGCTTCTAAACTCATTCTAAAAGGCCAGCATTACCCTGATTTCAAAACCAGATAAAGACACTAAAAAGGGAGAAAGAGAGAGACAACTTCAGGCCAATATCTCTGATAAACATAGATGCAAAAATCCTCAAGAAAAATACTAGCAAACTCGATCCATAGTATATTAAAAAAGTAATTCACCATGATCGAGTAGGATTTACTCCTCAGATACCAAATCAATCAACATGATACTTCAACAAGAGTAAAGACAAAAACCATATGATCATTTTAACAGATGCAGAAAAAGCTTTTGACAAAGTACAACGTATGTTCATGATAAAAAGAAAAAAACCCTCAACAAATTGGGTTTAGATAGAACATACATCAGCATCATAAAGGCCATATATAAAAAACCCACCACTAACACCATATTCAAAGGTTTTTGAAAAACTGAGCCTTTACCCTAAGTTTAAAAAGAGGCCAAGGATGTCCTCTATCATTGCATTTATTTGTCACAGTACTGGAAGACCTAGCCAGAGCAATCAAACAACAAAAAGAAATAAAAAGCATCCAAATTGATGAGGAAGAATTAAAATGTTCACTATTTGCAGATGACACAATACTGCAAATGGAAAACCCAAAAGATCACTAAAAAACTACTAGAACTGATAAATGAATTCAGTAAGGTTGCAAGATACAAAATCAAGATACAGAAATACATTGCATTTCTATACACTAATAATGAAGTTGCAAAAAATAAAATTTAAAGAAAAAAAAAACATTTACAATTACACAAAAACAATAAAATACCAGGGAATAAACTTAACCAAGGAGGTAAAAGGTCTGTACTCTGAAAACTACAAAATACTAAGGAAAGAAATTGAAAATGACACAAAGAAATGGAAATAAATTCCATGCTTCTGTATTGGAAGAACAAATATTGTTTGTTTAAATGTCTATACTACCCAAAGCAGGTATCTTTAGGTCTAAAATGAGCCTCTTATAGGCAGCTTATAAATGGGTCTTGTTTTTGTTTTGTTTTGTTTTATCCATTCTGATAACCTACATTGTTTGACTGAAGCATTTAGTTCATTTACACTTAGAGTAATTATTGACATATATGAATTTAGTGTCATTTTATTACTTGCTATTAGCTACTTCCAGGGATTTTCTTAGTCTTTGTCATTTTTGGTCTTTCATTCCCACTCAAAGAGTCCCCTTTAATATTTCTTGCAGGGCTCATTTAGTGGTCATGAATTCCTTTAGCTTTTGTTTGTCTGGGAAGGTTTTTATTTTGCCTTCTATTCTGAATGAAAGCCTTGCTGGATAGAGTATTCTTGGCTGCAGATTTTTCCCATTCAGCACGTTGAATATGCCACTCCCTTGGCCCACAAGTCTCTGTGGAGAGATCTGTTGCTAACATTTTTTTTTTTTTTTTGTCTTCCTCATAAGTTGGGGATGTCTTCTGTCTTGATGCTATTAGGACTTTTTCTTTAGTTCTATATTTTGCAAATTTAAGTATGATGTGTCTTGGTGTTGTTCTGCTTTTCTTGATTTTAATGGGAGTCCTCTGTGCCTCCTAGATTTGAAGGTCTGTTTCCTTTCCCAGATTAGGGAAGTTTTCAGTTATAATTTGCTCAATAAAACTTCTACCTCCTTTTCCCTCTCTTCTTCTTCTGGGACTACTATGATACAAATGTTATTACAATTTATGGAGTTTCTCAGTTCCCTTAATCTACATTTATGATCCAATATCTTTCTTTTCCTTCTTTTCAGCTTCATTATCTTCCATAATTTTGTCTTCTATAACACTTATACATTTCTCTGCTTCTTCCATCCTTGCAGTCATTATATCCGGTCAGTTTTGCATCTGGTTATAGCATTTTTTTTTTTTTAATTTTGGCTCACTAGTTTTTTTGTCTTCCCTCTCTGCAGTAAGGGACTTCCTGGTGTCTTCTATGCTTTTATTAGACACAGCTAGTTTCCTTATGATTGTGGCTTTAAATTATGGATCAGGCATATTATGTATATCTGTTTCGATTAGATCTCTAGCCATAGCCTTTCCTTGTTCTCTCTTTTGGTATGAATTCCTCCATCTTGCATTTTGTCTAGGCCTCTGTCATCTTCTGTGTGTTAGAAAAGCCTGTTATGTTTCTTTCTCCTGAAAGGCCATCTACTGTCCAGGGCCTAATGCTTCAAGAAGTGTCTCTATGGGGGGCTTGGGGGCTCAGTCTTTAAGTGTCTGTCTTTGGCCCAGGTCATGATCCCAGGGTCCTGGGATCAAGCCCCACATCAAGCTCCCTGCTCCATGGAAAACTGGCTTCTCCCTCTCCTATTTCCTCTGCTTGTGTTCCCCTCTCTCACTGTGTTTCTGTCAAATAAATAAAATCTTTTTATTTTTTTAAAAAAAGTGTCTCTGATGTATGCTGTGTGCACTCTGATGCTGTGCTTTGGTTGCTTTTCCCTCATGTCAGTCCTCTGCAGAGTTTCTCCTTGCCTGTAGTGGGGAATGTTTGAACCTTGGCCAGAGTGTGGTGAGTTTTAATTAGGTATGCTCTGGTTTGCTCATTAAAAGAGACTTGGTGTTATTTCCACTACAGCTGAAGTCTTGTAGAACTCTATGGCTAGTAGATATGATTCATGTAACAGGGTTGTGCTGGTCTTCTGGGGTAGAGGCCTATTGCTCTGGTTCTCAGGTATACTTGCCTGAGAAAAGCAGCACCTGCAGAGTGGAGGGAGAGCAGGGTCAGGGCTTTGTGTAAGCAGTTTAGGCCACCACTGTTGGCACTGTGCTGCTTATTAAAGTTAGTTTATGCTGAGGGTTACAGGACAAAAATGACACCACCCTCTCCTTTGTCCCAGAGAGGGAGTTTGAGCCTGCCACTGTCTGGGAAACCCTCCCAGGAGAGTGTACAATCTACCAGCATGTGTCCCAGGTATCCCTTAGATCCCTGACTTTATCCTGACTGTGTCCAGGCCATCTATCCACCTGGCGGCACACCACAACTGTGTTCTACCCCAGGCAAGCTGGGTGAGTCTTAAAACTCCAAACTTTAGGGACCTGTCATGGCACAGACCCACACTATTTCCTCTGGGAGAGGGTATTGGTGTGCTATAACTGATGCAAGTTTGTCCCAGAAGTGCAGTCACAAAAAAGCCCAGGGGAATGGATTTTGGAGTAAAGTGCAGCAAAGAGCTAGTGTTCAGGTGGCTAACCTTAGCAGGTGTCTCTGCACTTAGGTTGAGTGGGGGAGGGTAATGGTGCTTGCCAGGTATTTTGTCCCCAGAGAAGCAATGCTTCTCTCATATGCTTCCAAGAAGGGGGAAGAATCTCCCCCAGTTTGTCCCAGGGGATCCTCAGATTGCACCATCTGCTCTCAACCTATCTACAGGATAGATATCTCAACCTATCTCAACCTTTCTACAGGAGCACTTGAGCACCCTCAGGGCTCCACATTTGACTAGGCCATGGACCTCTAAAACTCCTGTCTTTGGGCTGATGTATAAAAACTTGCAGAAATTAGCCCCTCTTGTTTTCCCAATCAATGTCTTTGGGGAAGTGTTTTCCTTATATTATCCCCTGTATGCTTCTCTCTCTCTCTCTCTCTCTCTCTCTCTCTCTCTCCCTCTCTCTCT